>OOFC01048867.1:11616-27731 GCA_900323345.1 Pseudochromis fuscus
AAAAAAAAAAAAAAAAAAGACCTCTGGACGCATACAGTCTATAGTTGCTCCAAATTAGATGACTCTCTCTATTAACACCCTGAACTGTGAACTGTGCGAGCTCTTGCAAAAGTGTTGCGAGCTCTCGCGAGATCTCACAAAAATGTTGCGAGATCTCGCAAAAGTTTGCTGTTTTGTTTGGGGTTTTTTTGGTCACTGTTTTTCCCCCAATGTCCCTTAGGGGGCTATAAATGCCTCATGATAACGTAATTTTGTTTTATGATATGCCAAAAAAATTCCAAAATGTACATGTAATAAAACATGTCATCTACTAAAAAAAAAAAAAAAAAAAAAAAAAAAAAAACTAGCATGGCTGATAGAAAGTGGTCAAAAGTGCGGCTCCACTTTTCAAAATGTGATACAAATTACACTCGCTGCAATATTTGTGACGTAAAGTGCAAGGCCAGCGGCAGGAAGTACTTCTAACTTTTATTGAAAGACGGCACCTGTTAGCTTATAATGACGGAGGTTCATGAAAAAAAATATTTTTTTCAGCGGATATTCTAGTTACAACATGATTAAACTAGCAAAGCAGTGTTGTGTTGCTATATGTGGTGTTTATTCAGTTTTGGGAAATCACGATGTGTAAAAAACATCAGCCCGGTGCCCAGTAGATCAGCTGCTGAGCGGCCACACACAAACAGCTGTAGCTCCTGACGCAGCGGCCACTGGAGTGAATATTTACAGCATGTCGTTATCTGTTTCCTGTCTCCACTGTCCCCATCAAAAACATTAAAGGTGCAAAAATATATATTCAAAAGAAAAGTAAGCATTAACCCAAGCTGACTGGCTGATAAGGACTAGTTAAAGTCAGATCTCATGTATTTCCACTGAAACAGAGAGAATAGTAGAAAAAACTTTTATATTTTGAGAGCAAAATGCCCACAGTATGAATACATTTTGATTATAAATTTTTTTTGGTGGTAATAGTTGTATAATTGTACAAAGAAACAACTGCAATGATACAAAACAAACAGGATGATGTTTTGATATATTGGTCTATATATAAGTCTATATATTGAGAAATTAATGTGTTACATTGAAATTTTTTGAGATTTTATTACATAAACACACACAAAAGTACCGTTGAGTACCGGTATCGATTCCCAGGTACCGGGAATCGGTACCGTATCGGTTCAAATGTGAACGATACATCCCTAATGCTGACGCCACAGACACTGAAACACTGCAAAATACAAATTTATCAGCTGATCGAGAAGAGAAGAGAAGATCTTGTGGTGTTATGTATTATTTGTTATGTATATTGTAAAACAGAGTTCACCCTGCTGTTCCTGTGAACATTACAAAGAGGACTGCTTTCCCCCTGCTCCTTTTTGTCAGTGCAGCACATGTGTTCATGACTGTGTGAACATTAGAGGGATAAAGGGAAGTAAATGATTCACCTCCACGTCCCACTCTCTTGTACAAAGAAACACTGAACATCAGCAGCTGTTTAAAAAAAGCTGTGCTCCAAGCTTCCCAAAGAAAGCTAGAAAGCTAGAATCCAAACGAATATTTTTTTCTACATTAAAAACCAGTTTAAAATATACACTAATCACCTCAGTGGAGACCTAAGCTCAGGAATAAAGTTAAAATTTGGATGCATCTGTCTTAGCTGTGTTATAAAATGAAATTATATCTAAATATTTCCTGCTGCAACTTCAGGAATTTGCTTCTTGAAACTGGTCTAAAAAATGAATTGTGAAAGGAAAAGGCATTAATTTATAACAACTTATTAACAACGACTCATATGCTCATATTTTCATTTGTCTACTAGATGTATCATAGTTTCAGACCAGTGTTGACAGAAATAGTCTGTCTGATGCTGCATAACCACGATGCCTACTAGCCTTGTAGCATTGTACCTGTGTTGTATGAATCTTCACGAATTTAGATGAATTTCAAATCACAGTATATTTGCATTCTTGATTTCATCTTAGTGTGAAGAGACATTCTCTGTAATAATGTACATGAATAAAACTGAATTTAAATGAAGCAAAGGACTAAAATCAAAGTTTTTCAGTCACCATTTTATAATATTTAAAATGTATATAGTACACAGTGTAAAGTTGTTGTTTCGGTCTGGTAATCTGCAATCACTGTGTGGTGGGAGGGAGTGGAAAGACATGACTCACTGTCAAACACCAAACAAATAATAAATAATATCCAATGCCACTAATTACCTGTCAATTGACTAATCAATAGAAGCTAATGAATAAAATCCCTGAGGACCACTTGCAAGCACACAGATGGTCAGCTTTTGGTTTTGGAGTGGGCAAATTAATTAGTGCTTTTCTTTCTTCCTGGATGTTGTAAACAATTTAGTTTACAGTAAACAATTAAAATAATATTTTTACTTGCGCCACAGTGAGTTTCAGGTGGTAAACAGCATGAATGGACTAAACTCAGCATGAGTTTACAATATTTAATTTGGAGAGGCCATAGAGACTGTAATGACTTGTATTGTTTTGTTTGTTTTTTCTCAACATAGATTCTGGATTTAATTGTGTATTTTCGGTTATATTTTCTTGATTCTATGTATTTACATTATACTGACATGTATTATATTATACAGATGAAACTTCAAACCACTTCAGAGTCCCTGTGTGTGGTTTTGTAAGTGAGGAAGACAAAATCTTTTATTAGGTGGCTTTATTCCCTCTCTCTCTTTCTCTCTATAGACACATCTACAGATGAAGGTTTCACTTTTAGTGCTTAAGCTCTGGTTTCCTTTGTTGTCCTGGATAAAGAACTATTTCTAGTGACTTGATCCCATAGGTTTTTGTCACACCAGACCCTCAGCTAATTATCTCTGACTTTGTGGAGTGTCTGACTGTTTTGCTCTTTTTATTACTCTTTGCGTCAACTAGCAAATACTAGTTGAGGCTATTCCCATCATGACCCTCAAAAAGATCAGCAGGTAAGTGAAGTACTGCTCCCACCTTGGCCCTGCAGTCAATGCTTAACTATTAAAGTCTAAATATCTAAAAGTCTTTAGCAGCCAAACAAAAGCTGAGGAAGAAAATGTGATTCTGTCGAGATTCTAACATTTTTTTCAATTAACAGCCTTCGCTGACACGTTTACATGTGAGGGGAAAATTCACGCCTCCAACAAGGGCAAACTCGTTGAAGTTCACAAGAAACAAGCCAGTAACGGTGTAAGTCCGGGGCCAATTATTTTATTCCTGATTGGACAGTGAGGTTTCGCCTGCTCCGAATAACAATAAACCAGATCAACCAGAGTCGACATAGATGCGTGCGATGCGAGGAAGCAGCCAGACAACACTGTGAAACTGATGACACATGACCTTTTAATTTGCTCATTAAAATTGTATCTTATCTGTTTGACCACGCTAATAAGGGCAGGCATGAAGCTCAAAGATAAAGGCAGAAACCTTGTGAATGTTAAGAACTGAAATCATTTCCTTTTCAGTCGCATTTATTATGTATTAATCCATAACCCAGCTCATTAACTGAAATAGCAAACTTCAGTGTTTCTAATTAGAGATAAAGCAAAAAAATCCTGTTTGAGCTCCCATCAGTTGATGTGATATCAAGCCTTCTATCAAGTTTAATGCTGAATAAAGACGGCGTCTTAACATTTCACACACACGCGTGCACACACTCCCACAGACACCAGATTAAAACCAATCTTTGAAGTGAAGAGTGAAGAGGCAGATCCAGTGTTTTCACTCACTTCTCTTGAATCCTCAATACTAAATCCTCTTCTAACTTTTCTTAACAACCATCAATAAAACGACGGCAGCTGTTGTGTCCAAGCACAAGACAGAGAGAGCCCAACGGAGAAAACAAAGGAAGAAAAAAACCAACATTTCAAATGAGGCTCTTTTTATTTTAAGATTACATGAGGATGTATGTGAACTGAATAATACATGATGATGTAACATAAAATTACAATGTATCTGCTGTAGAGCTTCAGATCCACACTCTATACAATGTCACGCTCATCATTAGATTATTAGAGCTAGACAGGAAGTGAAGGATTTAGCAGAGACAGAAACAAGTCAACAAGTAAACAGTAAACATCTAAAGAGGAGAGCTGTCATCTTGCAATACAACACCATCTCATTTAAAATTCTGAGAAAAATAATATTGCCAATGCTGACTAATAGTTGTCGTTGCCACAACACAAGTACCACACAAGAATTCAAGAGCTGACTATTTACCATCTAATATCACAAATCTTGAGGCACTGTTATTACCATATAATCCACATTATTTACCTCATCTCTGAGTGGACATACAGAACAATAAATACTGCATTTTTTGTGACAGATTTATGGCAATGGATGGACGTAAGATTAATTTATTTACAACAACATGGATGGATTTAGCTTGAATACTGTAAATACTGTACTATCAGTAAAGTACTATAAAGTAAAATAAGAAAACAAAAATAATTTTGAATAAAACTCAGAATACCACACATTTCTTTGAATTTCGTTTGACAAATTTGGTCCTCTTCTTCTTTGAGGACGTTCTCCTTCCAATTGGTTGAAAACAGGTGATCTCACCTGCTGCATTTTATAGTGCTCAAACCTGATGGGTGTGTTTAATCAACTGTTTGGAATTACAAGGAAGTGACATGATGATATATTTCTGTGTCTAATGTATACACGTGTGTTTATTGTTTCACAATCACTGTGTGTATTGTGTGGAAAAAGTGTGAGGCCGACATTGTGTTTACAGTGCTGAAAATCTGCTCCAATGTTTTGCTACTTGAGTGTCAGGTGTTGATAATTGCGTGAACCTTTTGTTTTTAGTGTTTATGCAATCAGACAAAACTGTAAGTTCACTGACAGGAAGTAGTAAACCTCTGAGGAGGATGGCTACAAATAAAATGTTGGGTAAAAACAGCTCATGTTACTGGGTTAAATTTAACATTTCTGGGGCTACAACAACTCAGCATTTTTTAATGTGCACAGAAACTGTGCTGTTTGTGTGTGTGTGTGTGTGTGTGTGTGTGTGTGTGCGTGTGCGTGTGTGTGTGTCCCATGAGCAATTTCTTGGTGGAGAATATTGTGTGTTTGTTATTGAACCAGTGCGATCCTTTGACGACTGTTTTAATGCCACTGAGTACAACATCCCCCGGCTACCCAACATGAAAGCCTCCTGGTTCTCTAAAGCTCAAAACACACACACACACACACACACGCACACACACTAGTACCTGAGTCTCAAAATAACTTCTGACATGGGATGAAACTCAAACTGTCAACTTCTTCTGAGATCTGACATTTGACACCTTACTTCTGTTAGTTAATAAATGTATCTGTCATTGGCTCACGTACACACACCCTGAAGTCTGTGAATGTGGAATAATTTGAATCTCTGAAGCCTCAATAGGAAAGAAATGAGGTTATAAAAGCTGACCTGTAGATCTGTAACCTGCTTCCCCGCCATGTTTCAGTACCGCCTTTACAAATGCGGAGTCACAGTTCAACTTTTTTTATTTTTTTGTACTCATATTAGGATTATCTGTCTTTCTTTGTCTTTCTGTCTTTTGCAATCAGCATCAGAAAGGATGAAACTTGCAGGTGTCTCCTGTTGAGTCTCTGCAGATGTATTAGCATGTTTACTGCCTGTCTCCAGATCATGTCAACGTGTTGCTGTCCAGGGCATAAAAAACCCTTAATAATTGAAAGTCTAAAACAATGCAGGGATTTTAATAGTGCATGCAAATGATCTGTATAAAGATGCTGCTCCACAGGAAACGCAGCAACCATCCGCATCACTGTCCAGTTATGGGAGTTGGATTATTCTTGTATTTCAACAGATGAGATACTTGAATTATATTTAAATGAACATTGTGTCTGCGGTTTTCACATCTGTTTTTTCCCCTTTTTTCTTTGCCTGGAGAACTGAGGCAGCTGAGCCAGACAAACACAATTCATCACACAAACACAAACAAAGCTCGTGACAGTTGACAGAAACAGGAAGCTGTGACTGGTTCGAATCAACTTGAAGTATCAGAACTTCTTGACTCATAGACATCTAAATATCTTGACAAAAAGATGGTGTGACAGATGTGAATCATGAGTCACCATAATAGAGTATACAGCATGTGTACATGTAATTAAAAATGTCACAGACAGTAAACAGGACATGAGCCAAACTGTTGCTGTATTACCTTCTATTGTATATCTTCAAGAGCTTCACGGGCGCAAATATTGACGTCTGCGGGTTTGTTTGATCTACTAATGTACACTGTAGAAATGAGAGCATAAATGAGTTTTCCATTTATAACCAGAGCGTGATTTGTCAGGTAGAGTGTAGATGAAAATTCGTCTGTGACAGTAAAAGAAAAAAAAAAAAGAAAAAAATCACTGATCTGCTGTTGAACATCTGTGTTCAGCTGGTGAAGCATGAAGAGGAAAAACCTCCAAAGAGCAAACAGTCCATTGGCTCACAGTCACAGTCTCTAAAACGACTCAGCAACACAGTCTGAATCACCACTTTATGGTAACGAGACGCTGATGGTGCTGTTAACCGTCATTAACTTTGACTTGACTTTGCTGATGCCTGACTGGAAGTACAGACGAGGCCGAGACTCTTTCCCAATCTGTACTTTCACTTTCTGCACACACGTCATGGAAACATCAAGCATTTGCCTTGTAATCAAACTACAAATCTTAGTTGTAAACAGCACTGTGGGGCCAGCCTATAACCTGCTGTGTGATCATCTAATTCAAGTATTTTTTTCTGTGTTAAACAACTTGTTGGTTAATATTTTATGCTCAAGTCTAAATGAGACAAGAAGCAATATCTCATCTGAAGCCATGGACAACTGTGAGGGACTGTATCCAAAGCTGTGTAGTGGCAAAAGGAGATGTGAAAATATGTCCTGGTTAGAAATGGAGGTTAGACTATGTGTTGTTGCTCTGTGTGAGGAGAAGAAGTGACACAGAGATGTGAAATCCAACCAGTGACACGACACAAGAAAGCAGAACACTCGGAGAGAGGACAGTTGTACACCTTCAGATCAGCTTAGAGAAAAAAAATGAAAGGATATGAGAGGAAAAGGGCCAAGGACCGGTCACCGTGGGGACACTTATCATCCCTCCAGCTGACCGAGAGAACAAACCCTGACTTCAAAGTGGTACAAAGTTCATGTTACGTGCCGATGTGGCCTTCGTTTAAACTGAGGGCTGCAGGGTGCTGACCTGCGTAAGGTACATTTGCTCTGAAAAGATTTTCTACAGAATTTTTTATATTGGTGTTGAAACAGAGTATAAACATCCCCTGAGTCCAGCAAATAAAGAAAGCTATCAACAGCACAAACAAGCTGTGGCTGCAAGTGTTTGATTCTACAAACCACTCAATTGTGAGCAACCACTGAACAAGTAATCACTATGATTGATGTAGCAATGTTTCCATGAAAACAGAATTGCTCTAAAACATTTTCATTTCAAACTTGTAGCTTTAGAGAGCTTACTTTGGACACAATGGTATGAAAAGACACTTTGGACCCTAGTTTAACCACGCGAGTGAGACAAGCGCAGGGCAGTCGGGCGTGGGTGCATCCAAGAACACCAACTAACAGAAAGTGTAATTATTGGGATTCACTCTGAGACAGATCATTGGTTTTATTTTTCTCAAATTGTTGTACTGATCACAACACATCAACAAACTGAAAGGAGCTTCTTCAGGACAGTTTCTCATCTTCATCACATCGCTATGTGTATAATATGGAAGAGTATTAGGGCCACGCAGAGAAAAAAAAAATAGAGATGGTAGATTTTTTAAATAAAGAGAATAAAGTCAAAATATCGAGAATAAAGTCGAAATTCAATGTCGAGAAAAAAAGTCGAAATATAATGAATACAAATTCAAGAATAATGTCGAAATTGTCGCGTTGTGCGTTAAGGATTCACTACGACACTTAAGAGTTTAACACCGAGGCTCTTTTTTAATGCCGCAAAGTGCATAGACGTCAATTAACAACAACAACAGTCGCGTCTCTTGAACTACTTCCCACTTCCTATACACTGAACACCACCACAGAAATGTCTCCTCTGGTCCATCCCTTCCAGTGAGGAGAGCGACTGAGAGATGCTCGCTGAATGAGGCCACCTCCTCCAAGTTTGTCTGGTTTATTCCTCTGAACAATGACAGTTTTTGGCACAGTCTCTTCAAAGTCCTGATGCTGATACCTACACTGTGTTTGTTGTAGTGTTATGGGTTATATGGTGAAGGCACATAGAGAACATGGTAGGTGAGAGTTGACCAATGTTTACTAACATCTCCTTGGGACTGCATACAGTTGTGCTCATAAGTTTACATACCCTGGCAGAAATTGCGTTTTTTTTGGCCATTTTGATCAGGGACATTTGGGTAGTTTCTGTTGTCATTGTGATTCAAAAAGAGTACGCAGTTGTTTGATAATAAATGGCTTCATCTAACCACTAACCATGGGTGAAAAAAGTTTTTTCTGCCATCATTGACATTCTCTGAGAAACAGCCAAAAAAATAGCAAATTCTGCCAGGGTATGTAAACTTATGAGCACAACTGTATACCGACGCACACAGGTGTGTCACATTAATACAGGTTAGAGTTGCTCTCCGTGCTCACATAGTTCATATACACCTAAATCCATATCACTACATTTATGAGCTAAAAGAGAAAGAATTTCTTTGTTATTAAAGCCGATTTTGAAGTAAGTTTAACCACTTCATCGAACTCCCTGCAAGACATTTTGCAGTCACATGCGCTGTACGTTATGATCTCAAAGGGTCGACTTTATTGTCGACATTATATTTCGACTTTTTTCTCGACATTGTATTTCAACTTTTTTCTCGACATTTCGAGTTTTTTCTCGAAGTGCATGATGAAAAAAAATCTACCTTCTCTATTTTTTTTTTCTCTACGTAGCCCTAATACTCTTATGTAGTATAAAACAATGCTGAGAGAAAAATATAATAAATCTTGACGATTCTGCTCATGAAACTGCACCATTATGTTATCCTTCTTTTTCAGGTATATTTTTTACTATATCTCTAGTAGAAAATTTCTACAGTAAGTACAAAAAAGTCAGAAGGAGCTTGTGAGACATAGGATTGGATTGATATGCTGCTGTCATAAGTCATAATTAAGGACCATCCAGTGTGTATCTAGTATTGACTGCCTTATAGCAGGTTTGAAATTGAGGTAATAACACACACAGATGTTCTTGCACAGCACTCTTCAAATCAGAGGCTGGAGATGTATCGATATATGTGTGTCCTGCTGCTTTCAGATGTCTGCAGGAATTTAATGAAATGAAAGAGAAATCTTTCACATGGTGTAAAACAGCTTTGGACAACAGGCGATAAGAAGAATCACTTCTACAAATTTTGAGATCAATGGAAAATCGCTTTGCTGACATGCTTCATAAGGCATAATTATTATTTCTGGTATTTAAAACACAACTGCAAGGTAGGGAGTGATTAGGAGTGATTAGAAAACCGACTACTAATAGCAGGAGGCTACTGGATACCACCCAAGAAGAAAACCATCACTAACAAAAGCCCACAAAACTGCAAGATCAGACTTTGCCAAAGAACATGAAAAGAGGCCTGATGAATGTTGGCAGCTCTTATTTTGTTTTGTATAAAATTAAAATAAATGTGGTTGGATCCGATGGGGTCCAGCATGTTTGGTGTAGTCGTGGCCAGGACGACCAGAGTGACTGCACAATACAGACGGTGCAACATGGAGGTGAGAGTGAGCGTCTATGAGGGCCACATGAGTGCAAAGGGTGCAGGGGAGATGACATTTTGGAAATGGCACTATGAATGTGAGTTTGCATACTCAAATAGTGAAAGAAAATGTGAGTCTCATGAAGCTTGGCCAGAAAGGAATTTCTCAACATGACAATATCCCATACACACTGCAAGTATCACACAAGGGTTTTGAAAGTGAAACTATGACCTTCCTGAGCATAGCTGAATCCAACTATGCAGTATTTCCAAAGGAGAATGAAGAGCAACAGAAGAAGTCAGTACTCTTGTTTTGTTGTTTTGAGTACTACAGGTGTTTAGTCAATGTATTCTATCCAGCCTCTCAAAAATATTATATTATGATATTGCAAAGAACTTCAGTTTGTTGTGTACTTTGTGCATCATCTAAAAATGGTGTGACTGAAGGATGGCAAACACTGCAACACTCAGATTATAGAGGGTGGCATGGTGCTGCAGTGGTTAGCATTGTTGCCTCACAGCACGAAGGTTCTGGGGTCGAATCTCAGATGATGCATTTCTGTGTGGAGTTAACATCCTGCAGAAAACTCACACAGATACTGAGGCTTCCTCCCACAGTCCGAAGACATACTTGTTAAGTTATTGGTTCTTCAGTGGCAGCTGGTGTGAGCGTACATGGTTGTTTCTCTCTGTTTGTGTACCATGTGTCTTGCCCATGGTCAGCTGGGACAGGCTCCAGCCACCTGATTGGATGAGCAGGTATAGAAGATGAATGGATGGACAGATTATATATAATGCATCAGCAATCCTGAAGAAAAGTATATGTTGATTCCTATACATACATCCATAAATTACATTTTTAGAAATACTGTGATGTTAAAGGAAAAATAACTGGAAGCAAATTGGTCAAATTTTGATGGAAATATGACGACAACTGAGCATCATCAGTATAATCATGCAGAAGTGCTCTGTGCAGCCACCTTAAGGATGTGGGATAGCTTGTCACATTAAATTGAATTTGAATTAAATGTTCCTTCAACAACTATACCATAAACTGCTTAGCACTCACACACTCTCTCTCTCACACACACACACACACACACACAAACTAAATGACGCCCATCATCAGGCATAATAAAATTCTAAGTCTGGTGAATGTTGTTGACACCAGTGATTCTGCCTCTTTATTTTTATTGACTCTGCAAAGTAATGTCTGCATCAGGTTCCATCAACACAGTTTCATAAAATTAAACGTGTTATTCATAACAGAATAAATTGAGCAGTGTGGGGAAATTTGGAAGTGAGTGTAGAAAAAAAGTGTATACAATCCTCCCTCAGTGCACCAACAGCACTGACACTGGAGGCCGAGTTGGTCCTTAAACCAGATTAAAACAACTGCTTTATGGATCAAGGCAAACTAAATATCCCATCCTCTTGGTTTAAGAAAAAACTGTTGTATATAAAATTACTGAGACATTAATCTTCCAGATACCACAAGAACTGTTTCTTTTCTTCTTATTATCTGTAACTAAAGTGACATAACAAACAACAAAAGGTAAAACACACATAGAGTCATTTATTTTTTTATCAGGCTGTCAGATGGAGCTAGGTTCTCAGTGAGGACAGTAAATCTTGAAGAAACAGACACTTTGTTTACACACCGACGAACGAACACACACACAGTTTTTCTACAGAAGAGCCATGTCTTTATCATGACTGTTTCAGTCTGCAAAACAGCAGGATGGTGTGTGTGTGTGTGTGTGTGTGTGTGTGTGTGTGTGCTAACAGCATGTGTGAGCTCAAACACAGCTTCTCCTGAATTTGACTGACAGCTGGTTCTGTAACTAATGTAAGGAGACAAATCACATTAGAGCCGAGCAAATACAATATCAGTGAGTGAAAATGTTTGAATATATGATGATCAAACATTAACTCAATGCAAACACGTGGCTGTGACATCATCATCACTCTGTTACAAAGTACATATCATTCAGAGATTATTACGTCTATTGTCTGTTATTAGTCATGAGGATATTTTGTCTCTATCTCTGTCTCTAAATTCTTCTATAAAACACTGTGATTATTGATTAATCTTGTTAAAGATAAAAGGAAATCCAATTACAATTAAAAAGCATGTTGTTGTCAGTAGAAATATGGTTTATGTGCATTGAATGTCAGGTGAGTGAAGTACATTTACAACTGTATTATCATTTAGTAACAAGTGCAGTAATTTATCTAACTAGAAGTCTATGGAGTCAGCCAACGCTTAAACTGGAAAACAGGAGTCTTTGAAGTACAGGGGAAAAAAATGTTTTTTAACACTAACCATTGCTGTTTTTTTTTTTGTTTTTTTTTCGTGCTGACAATAATGAATGAATGCTGAATATTTTAACACACATATACGTAACCCGAGGGCCGTTCTTTCATGGAGGAGATTGGTTCAAGATGCATTTCAATCATATCTGAACAAACAGTTAATAATGCCACTAGTGAATATATTTTCCTTGAACAGCAGTCAGCAGAAGAAACAAAGACGCTCATGTTTCTGCTCTTTCCACCTTTTAAGATTTAATATTCTTTCAGCCTTCCTTGAGATTTCAAGTGATGCTCATTGCTGAATAAATATCGAACAAAAACATTGATTAAAAAAAGACTTCACATGGATAAAACTGCCCAACAGAAGTTATGATTTTAAAAATAGCTTATATCTGTAACATTAACGGTAATAGAAAGCACTCAGAGGGCACAATCCTCCCCCAAGGCTATAGACTGAACACTGCTGCCCTCTTGTGGTGAAACAGTAACACTACCTTGTTGAAACATTTGCCCACATTTTTTTTTTTGATAGGATCCTACCCTCTGATCTTGCCCCAAAAGTAATCCTTAGTTCCTTAGGTAATTCCTGATGTTGCGAGCTAACAAACAAACAAACAAACAAACACAGGTGAGAACATAACATCCTTGGCTGAGGTAACAATGCAAATCCCTTTTTACTCACTGAGTCATTTCAGAGGTGACATATTTTTAGATTTCTAATTCTTCAGTGTGTCTGAACATAAAGACCCGACCTGCCTCGTGTTGGTGAAAGCCAAACATTTACTGAGTCGATGTGTGACTGACGCAGAACAACATCAGCACACTGACATTGTTTCCATTCATCACTCCCCCTAAAGAGAGGCCGTCCTCACCAGACCCACGAGTCGTTTTCAACCTCTCACTCTCCGACAAACACACAGCATGACGTGATCGTTTGTGTGCTACAGTGCAGAACAGAGAGGAGCCGAGCTTTCACTGAAAACAAATGACTTTCTTCATTAAGAGGAGAATATTTCCAGATTTTTCTGTTTCTCTGCGTCTCTCTGGGATTGTGCCTTTCAGCTTTTCTGAGGTTATATTTTCATCAAACTAATTCTCTCTTTATTCGTCCTGCATGCTGGCTGATGGAGTGCTGTTAATCTTTGTTAACACCCCCCAGAAAACCCAGCGTGAAGTTTGCATGCTACAAATCTTACTATGATCACAGTCACAGCTGCAGAAATCAGCCTTGTTGACAAGAACTAGACCTTGTAGCCACGATTCACCATCAGTTACAGAGAAAAAAGATTAGCTGATAAAGAAAAAAAAAAATTCTCTGCACAGAAACAGTGAAGCATCACAGGATGACCGCGGACATGGGGATAACATGGGGATGGACAGACATGAAAACATGTCGTGGGAAAAGCTTTGTAAGTTGTCAAAAATGAAATGTGACAGCGACAGTATGTTTGTGAGTGGGTTCGAGTGAAGAGAGCATCAAAATTATACCCACTGCTGGATGTCTACTAAAATGGTATTACACCAAATACCGCAGCTTCGACACAAGAAGCCACATGCCTTACCAATAGCTCCAGGCCTTTCATATGAGGCTATAGAGGCAGGTGTAATTCAGGAAAGGGGAACAGGAAGTACCTGTAACTCACCAAAACACATTATATCATCATTACAACTATAATGCTCCTGCATAATGACAGTCCTTTGTATCCTTCCCCTCTCTCACAGCTGGCCTCTCCTTTAGTGGTTATCATCATGTGGCCCGGAGCCCGGCTCGTATCCGAGTGAGCCGCTGATAATGAAGCACCATCAAACCTGAAGAGATGGAGCCGAGCGTGGCAGCATTTCACACTGCGGTGACCACACAAGAGGCACACGGCCAGACCTCTCTGCTCACCGCTGCTCCTCCCGCACATCGACGGGCAAACTGCGACTCCACTCAAAGTCGACTTTAAATGGAAATGTTATATATCAATGACGTATAAAACGCTGCACTTTATCCTAACTGCATTTAGATTTAAGAACCCAGCAGCTTCCCCTCTTAAAAGCAGAATTACTTTGTGTACGGGTCAAACCATGTTGTGTCTCTGGGGGACATTTCAGTGAACGCATGTAATAGATGACTGCGTCTGAGCATTATCCAGTCACATTACTGATTTAAGTTATTCAAATTATTCAGTATCTGTGCTTTTCCCATGATAACGCTATCTGCCAAACTGCTCTCTTTATTACAGAATTTATGCATACTGGATTTTGTCTGTAAAAAGTGCAAAGCTTGCAGAACAGGAACAACTGGGCAGCTGGAGACCTTCAAGGAATCCGCATGTGCATAAAACTAAGACAAAATGAATTCAAGTCCAATAAACCAAAACCCTGAGCAAACACTTTTTTTTTCCCCCCAAACCTTTTCTCCTCAGCAGTTTTGGTTTCTGCCACTCAGTGTTAACATAAGCCTCTTTGCCCCACGTGAAACATCTTAAAGCACTAGAATTTTGCAAGGGTTATACTTGCATTCATGTGTTTTCTCATAAATACATTCACACTAAAGGTTCCAGTGAAGTGTTTCTCTTTAATACAGAGAAGCTATAAAATACATAACTTTTTTTTTAAGTGCACACTGGGCTGTATTTTGTTTTGAAACATCCAAACTGAAGCTCAAATGTGTCATAAAACCTCTTCAATTTTCCCCTTGTTCTATAATTAATTTCAATGACAATATTTTTTTTTACTACTCTTTTTTATAATATAATAATATTTCTCAAAGCTCAGGTGTGCGGTATGTGTTTGAAATAGAGAAAGGGATAGATAAGTATATAGACAGATAAACTTTATTATTCCCCAAAGGAAAATTCCTTTGTCTAGTAACAAAATGATGCAAAATGGAATAAAATATAATAAAATACTCGTGAAAAAATAAATAAAATCGGCACTAAAACTGAAGTAAGAAGTACAAATTAAAGCAATAAATGAATTTTATTGATCAGTTAATTTTACACAAAGTGCAGTAAAGCACAGTAAGAGCAGTAAAAGAAATTGGATGAGACCTGTTTCTCTAAAAACATCTTTTTGTAAGACGTTACACAGGTTTTTAAAGGCTGTATTCTGTAGGTAGGAGCTGTCACAGCTCCAGCTGACTCCGTGATGTTGAAATTTGTTCACCTCGAGGCTGAGGATAGTTCTTTATGACTCTGGTTTTATGTCTGAGGTCACTGACAGACTCCCTGATGCTCCTGCATGAGGGATATGACGAAACATTTATGATGCCTCAAACCTGCACACTGTTGTATGTCATTAGAGACTTTTTACTGTCTTTAGTTTGACTCACAGTGCTCTTTAGCACTGTGGGGAATAGATAAGTAAATAAGACAACAAGAACAATCAGGTGATAACAGAACATAACAGAACAGGAGGTGATAAATACCGTATTTTCCGTACTATAAGGTGCACCCAAAAGGCTTTAATTTTCTCAAAAACCGACAGTGCGCCTCATAATCTGATGCACCTTATATATGGATCACTATTGGTTAATTATGGCTACCGTAGTCAGGGGGCGTATATTGTGATTGCACTAACGTTTGATTTACCGTAGCGGTATAAGACTGTTTCTTTTACGTGTTTACTGAATCAGGGAAAAGTTCCCTCCATATTTGTGATGCACTAACTACGTGATAAAAAGTTGCACTACCTGTTGTACCTTGCTGTTGGTAAAAGATAATACTACGTCACTGACGTTACCTCGGAGAAAAAAATAAAACAACTGTTCATGTAGCTTTGAACTGTGACAAATGGAGTTGGAAATACATTGTTTTCAACGAAGGCGGCACAAATACCGGTAAGAGCTACTGGTACGTACGGTACCGTATTGTGAATGTACTAGCTTGTTTTGGAGTGAACGGAGTTGTCAGAATGTTGGTTTGTTTTCTATTAATAAAGTTTGACTGACTGACTTATCTGACTGTTTTGTTGACATCCCCTTTAGCGCAGCTTCATCTAGATGGATGATAACACAACCCCAGACACTACAGTAGTTTATATACTATGCGCCTTATATATGAAAACAGTTTTAA
>OOFC01048868.1:0-18853 GCA_900323345.1 Pseudochromis fuscus
CTTCCTGACTCTCCCACTGTCGGACACTTGTGAACGCAGCGTTGGCTCTTTGTGTCTCAGCACTCTGCTCTGCAAACCACAAGGTTCAAATGACCCCACCGGCTGCCTGCAGTCTGCCCCGAGCCGGGCTCAAACCCCACAGCCTCGTCTGTCAGAGGCGCAGAAAAATCCATTAAAATCTCAACCTGATCAAAAAGACGGCCAAAGCCAAGACGCCATATGCACTCATTTAGGGCTATCGATGACTGGCAAGCACCGTGAGGTAGTTTAATACATGCGATTGACTAACTGCCAACAGTGGCAACAAAGACTGTTTTTTTATAAAGAAACAGAGCTGCGAGTTTGGCAGAGTTATTCTGGGCTGATGTGCACCTCAAGGCCATCCAGAGCTGTCAGCATGTTTCTCCAGTTTGACCATCAGTAACCCGCACACCACATGGTTTCAATTCTGCGTTAAATGTATGAATGCTGAACGCTATTGTTTGAGATCACTGATCCCGAATTGCAAGTGATCATGTGGTCCCACTGAATGATTGCGGTGGGAGTTTCTCTCATGCCACTTGCATGCAAATATGGAGATGTGACCCGACCGCTATGGCTTCGTTTTACCATCAGTGCTGAGTTTAAACATCCCTATTAAGCTTGGATAAGTCATTTTAAATCACATGCAGAGCACAGACTGAGTAAATGGAGACCAAAGTTTGCACACACTGCAGTCATATTTGTACCAGTTTGTGTACTTCACTTGTGTGTGTGTGTGTGTGTGTTAGCTAAAGGATCATCATCCAGTCTTCGTCTCAGAGAAGCTGACATGTTGTCATATCCTGTTGCATCTCTTTAACACAGGGTGACAACTTTGATTGAGATTTCCAACATTCACCACTGGGCTTGTTCGGAAGCAGAGCCGAACGTTGGACTCGTTGTTTAATAGCCCTGATAATGAGCTATTAACCTATGTTCACACTGCAGGCTACTCCAACACTGAAAAACAGGCCTGTTTCGCTGTGAGCTTTCTTTGTGCATTCTCTGATGGGATTTATAATGACTACCAATTATTGTTCGAGCTGCCTCCAGATATTCTGGATCTGATGCAACCACTGCAAACTGTGAGTGAAAATGATGAATAAGACCTGAGCTGTAGCTGCTGTAAAACACTACAACTGCTTTGTAATGCTTCATTTGGACTCAGATTGTAAACAGAGGAGAGTTGGCATGAATGGTGAGACTGTCAGAGAAACAGTAGATGATTTAACACTAACATGTTTGTACATCAAGAATAATACAGTCTATTTTATAGTCAGCTCCCTTCTCTTGTACCCCACTCCATCCACTCAGCCATGATATGAATTCATCTTTAAAAGTTACAAAAACTACAGAAACAAGTTTAGCATCTTCTCTCAGGTTGGTCCTGTCACTCAAAGGAATAAAAACTCACGTTCAAAATACAGTTTGGAGGACAGATTATTACATAAACTAATGACTCATTGGAGATGTTTGAATGTTGAATATTCAGTTATTCAAAACCCTGCTACATGTGGACAAGGCCTGAAAGTGAGATTTCCCCCATCATGGAGGATTTCATGAAGGCTGCCATTTAAAATTATGTGATGTCAGAGCATTTCAACCAATCAGAACATTTTCTGATTGGTTGAAACGCTCTGACATCACATGTGCACAGGATGAGTTACACACAGTAGTGGCATTGGGAGTGTAATACACTCACAACTTTTTCATAACAGGTGGAATATGCCTGAAAATGTATTTATGGTCTCTCAATATTACAAGATACCAACCTCTGCATGTATTTATGTTTCACTTTCTAAGCCTGTGTGTAGTGAGTGTGTATTGCTCAGACAGCTCCCTGATGCTGGTGGAAACAAAAGTTCCTCTTACTGGTCTATATAACTGATCTTCACAGATAATTCACTTTAATAAAAACATTTGTTACATTGTAAAGAGCTGAGAGTGCATTATGAAAACATGGTACCATTTATCTTGTCCTCATCAGTTCACTGACTCAGAGGCAGTTTGTTCAAAGGACTCTGTGACGTTGCACTTTACAACATAAACAACACCCCATTCATTATGACTTGTAACCTGATAGCGACCAGGGGGATCTGGATCCTCCCACCAGGCTTTCAGAGGGCTTATTGATCCATTAATTTGGTCGACTTTAGTGGTCTGCAGTGACAGAGTGCCTCTGTAAATTGAATGGGGGCTGAGGGACTACAATGACCGTATCTGATGAAAAGGTCTTGCATGGAGTGGCGACGACATAAATAAAGCCAAAGGTCATCTATCTTCCTCTCTAAGGAACTGGTCTACTGTGTCAAGGAATATCTAATCTCATCCCCAAATCCCCCCCTGGTGGCAAATACGTCACAGCAGTGGCGAGCAGCCGAATGTCAGCTGATGCTCTTCACACTTTGGAAATGCTGGATGTGCAGCGTGGGGAAGATCAAGACAATCCCATTCTTGAATTAATGTGTGTACTTGTTGGCTTCATTTAGTGTTGATGTTTGGAAACAGCTGAAACGAGCCAGGATGTTTTTCCCAAATAAAGTCTCTGCCCCTCAGCAGGCTCCCAGTGAAGACACCGGGGTCATGTCCACTGTACTTTGGGGACGTTTTTGCAACTTTCTACAATGTGCAGCTTTCAGTTTGGGTGGAAATGGGGAGAGTAAATAGTCTGTGCAGTACTGAACTAAACTGACCTTTGTTGGGAGTTTTTTATTGTTTTAAAGATGATGTAAGTGCTGATCATCATCCCTTATCTTCATCAGTAGAGGAAGTTTTCCTTTTTTCTAAGATTTATGTAAAGTATTTGTAAAAAATGGCAACATACAGTTATTTAAATCAACTTTACAGGGGAGATCTCCTTTTGGTGAAACTCATTAATAAAACACAAGCACAGAATGATAATTGTATCTGTATGCACGACATACATTAGATACTTATTCTGATCTTAGTGCAGCACTTAGTGTCTAACTCAACAAAGCCTGCAGAGCTGCACAACTTGCAAAAAAAGTGCAAATAACAAGCCATGCAAGTGACTTAATAATCAATGTAGCTTTATCGCGCTCTTGATTTTTAATTATGCAATATAAGAAGTTTTTCCCCTGCCTTGTAAAACCAAATGTGGTAAAGCACATTCATTTTCCCTGGTAGTCAGTAAACTCTCATCACATCCACTTTGATCTTGTCCCGTCTCAGTAGAAGCTCTGATCGACACGTCTTGGTGACAGATGTAGGCGAGTGTTCGAAAAACACTGCTTCCAGCGACATATGAGCATATTGCGCTTCTGGATATGCTGTGATATTCCTCCATGTATGACAACAAAGGGTCATGTCATTGTGGCCTCTGAGATAAAAAGCCCTGACCTCTGAGGGCACCGGTCTGGCCTGACATGTCATCTGATCCAGGATCAGATGTGAGGAAACTACGAGGAGTAAACAAAGTGAACGCCTCCATCAGAAGTTATAAAATGATTTAATACCGAGAATATGGAGAATCTGCGACGCCACAGTGACAGACTCTCCCGACGTATGAAGCTGTCGCCGTCTTTAAGATCCGTGTACATGCTCTGAACAAAAGACACACCGAAATCAATAGTACAAGTTGGAGGAAACAGATACTTGAGACTAATGGACATTGGGAATTGCGGCTGATGGGTGCAAAGGGATGAAATTCATATTGATACGGACATCACAGGCCAGTGGGCTCCAAGGGGGCGAGAGGAGGTCACAGGTTGCTTTGACAGCCTACCCCCTCTTAATGGAAGCCTATCGACTGAATTGGGAAGAAGCTGCAGTGACGAACATGAAACAGGGAGGCTCAGAGTCTGTGGGTGATCGCACTGAAATACATGAGTTTGTATGGGTCCATGTGCAACTTTTATCTGTGTGAATGTAGACGTATCTGCAGCTCTGTCTGAGGGATTCTTTCTTCTGATCAATAGCAGGTTATTAGATGCTCAATAAAAGCCTTTTCCTTCATTTTTAAAACATATTGCAGATAGCTGCTGAAGTTCAGGGTGTTTTTTTGTAGCATGGTTTGCAGGTTGCAGCAGCATTGATCACGCAGCGTCATGATTCCTTCAATACACCACAGCTGTAGTTAAAAAAACAAAAAAAAAACCCATAACAATTAACTACACAGGATAATATTAAGTAATTTTAACTTTATTTTACTTGGTAATACTTTTACCTTGTCATTCTGACTCAATAGTTTGTGGATTTTACCCAATATTTCATTGTTTTAACCCAGAATTTTGTAGTTTTTACCCAGTACTTTGTTGTTCCTACCTAAAAAAAACTATGTTGGGTAAAAAGAATAAAATGTTGGGTTAAAAAAACAAAATCTTGGATAAAAACAATCCATCTTACTGGGTTAAATTAACCCAGCATGTAGTTCTGGGTTAAAACAATATTTTTAGTGTGTATATATTCAAATTCAGAGATACATGGTCTTCACTGTCCCAAAAACCTATTCGATATACATCACACAGTAAACAGAATATTTATCGATTTCTTTCCAGATCCATTAATCCTCTTCTCACAGTCTACTAGACTTATGTAGCACAGATTGAAAACCACTGTGTTAGATTATTTCTTACGTTATTTTCTGCAGACTAAGGAGAGAATCCACGGTCTGTGACATTCAATACTGCATGACGTTATTTCAAGTGAGCTTGTCCGTTGTGCAATCTGATGGTAAAGGATCTGCTTTTCAGAGAAATTGCACAGACTGTGTCATCAAATCAATAAATAAACAATAAACAACTGTGCAAAAACATAATTGGTCGTGACACATTTACAATGACTTTCATTGGATGCATCTTGGAGGTTTATCCAATTATATAAACAGAATGACAACACCAGAGACAAAGAAAACTCAGAGGTCTGCTTGTGTAGTTTAGAAATGGTTTGGTTTCTCCAGATCACATGTTCAGCAACTGAATATTATCTGGACCGTTGGCAGGAGAACTGTGGGGGCGAGTGGAGGTAATACCACAAATTTATTCAACCATCCTAAAAGAAAACATCTGAACAGAACAAGTCAAAGGTTTATCTACCACAGCTCACACACCACTGCAGGGAACTGGACACAAACACATGTCCACAAACATATGGGTATGAGCAAGGCCATAAACTCTGGAAGGAGGTGACGGATGCAGTAACCTTTTATTTCACAACACAACCATCTTTGGTTTGGCCTGGATCATCACAGATCACCTCCCCTATAGCTCACAGACACTCACCAGATCTGTATCTGTGCTGTGCATGGACACAAACTGCTGACTCAGAACGAGGCAGCGGTGGCAAAGTGACAATTAATTGACAGCTGGTGTACTTCCTGTTGATTTACTCTCCTTTTCCAGGCAATTGGCGACAGGACGATAACCTCACGCACATCTCTCACCACAAAAATGCAATAATCTGCAGTGCAACCGTTTTGCCTCCTTTCGAATTGGCAGCGTGTGCTCTCCCGCTCGGCTCTCCCCGAGGGCGGAGCAGCTGCGCATCGCTCAGCTCATCCAGTGTGACAGCCTGAAATCACAAGTGCAGCAGCCCAGTCATGGGAATTTATCATCTGTAAACACACATATCACTGAGCAATCAGTGAGTGAGTGGAACACAAGTCGAGCTGCGGTTGATGCAGTGAAAAGGACAACTACTCCCCAAACAGAGATCATTGGATTGTGGGTTAATAGCCTAAGTGGCAGCCTGCCAGGTAGATGCACCTGCGGCTCTGGAGCAGCCTGTGTCGTCAGTGCAGTTGAATCACTACATGTGGCTGCAGAGGACAAACAGTGCCATTTACTCACAGCTGCTGAGAAATCCTGTTTTTTAGAAGAAAACAACAGATCTGAAGTCATGTCATTTATGTCCAGAGCGTAGGACATTTTTTTGGCGCATTTACACTGGTACCTACTAGCTTCACTTCACCTCAGATCATCAGTATTCATTTGGAGTCTTAGGTACGTCCATATGAGTAATGTCCAACATCTACTATTGTCTGGCTCTTTCCCTGCTGAATGGTTCCCGTTATAGTGTACACTGGGTTAATTAGCACTTTTTACTTAAAGCAGTGCCAATGGATCAAAACAGTAAAATTGGAGGTGGGATCCAAAACAGATAAAAATATGAAACACAAACCTTTAGATACCAGAAATCAAGCAGCAACATGTTCTCATCAGAC
The DNA here is from genome assembly GCA_900323345.1 of Pseudochromis fuscus. Classification (NCBI taxonomy): domain Eukaryota; kingdom Metazoa; phylum Chordata; class Actinopteri; family Pseudochromidae; genus Pseudochromis; species Pseudochromis fuscus. The sequence goes on from OOFC01048868.1 coordinate 6,203, forward strand.
TCCATCAGTAGAGAGAAATGAAACGTCTGCAGACACAGATTAATGGTGTGTGATAGTGTCAGGAAAGAGCACACAGTATTTACCCTGACATAAAACAGACTTCCTACCTCTAATACCTGTAGGTTTAGATTTGGTGCTGATGCTGAAAGGTGAAACTTGAGTGATTTATTCTGTGGTGTAAAATCCAGATGATGACTCGAATTCACAATGAATAACGAGTCTAACCATATTTGAGATGTGCCGTCTGTTTCCCACTCCCCCTGTTTTCTAAAGCAGGAGTCTCTGAGGCAGCGCTCGTCACATCGAGCTCTGACACCTTCACCAGCTCTCTGGCCATCGATGAGTCCCAAGTGAAGCCCAATTTGTAACAGCCCAGCTATTTCTGCTCGAACCACTCATCTGAAACAAATCCAGTCATTTACACTCAGTGATGTGCAGATACAGATGGTGCAACAAAGCTAAGTGATGTCTGGATATCAGGCTGCATGTGGAGAGCGACAACAGCCGCCTCAGTGATAAAAATTATAAGAAACGACGACGCCAAGACAAGGTGATCGAGGCTTGAAGATCTTGTTTGAAGGACATTTCAACCGACAGGCGGATCCATCATGACAGCAGCCTGAGGTTGAACCCTCATCAACATCATGATCTGACGCTCAGAAGACTCATACAGCCTGTCATCTGCCATCCGAACCACTATTAACACGCTTGTCGACATTACTCATCAGCTGCGATGAATGATGTGCTGCCGGGGTCACAGTTCACAGCCACACTTTAGACTGTCAACAAATGTCAATTGAGCTGTCTGTCAGTGCATGAAACATTTCATTTTGACCTGTAGGTCTTTGGGATTTGTTAATGTATCCTGAACAACAAGCAGTTATCGTGGTGATTCTGTTTCCACACAAACTTAAAAACAGGCTGATAAATGTTCAGATTAGTGTGCTTAGGCAAAAAAGTGGTATAAGCAAAATTTGTCTATACATCACGTATTGACAAGTAGGATGTTGCAAAAACAGAAGTATAGCAAAACAGGTTATAATGTACCGTATTTTCACTATAAGGCGCATTGGATTATAACGTAGTATTATCTTTTACCAACAGCAAGGTACAACAGGCACAAACGTGGAGGGAACTTTTCCCTGATTCAGTAAACACGTAAAAGAAACAGTCTGATACCGCTACGGTAAATCAAACATTAGTGCAATCACAACATATGCCCCCTGACTACGGTAGCCATAATTAACCAATATTGATCCATATATAAGGCGCATTGGATTATAAGGCGCACTGTCGGTTTTTGAGAAAATTAAAGGCTTTTAGGTGCACCTTATAGTACGGAAAATACGGTAATTGAAGTCGAAGCAAAAGAGCTGAGCAGAGGGTGTTTTTGTTCAGATTTTCTTGCTTGAATCTCTATATGATGTCATGTTTAACGGGGATTTAGTGGCTTAGTATTTTCAGATGTGACTTAGAGACGTAGAGCTTGAGATACTTTGACTTTTAGCCCTTGGTATGAGCCAAAGTTTTTAAAAAAAATCAAAAGAAAGAAAGAAAAACACCAGAAAAGACCACTACATTTCCCACAATACATTTCCCAATGGTGTTACATAGTACCAGTACTCATAACTAGTTCACTAAAGTGCAATACACCTTTAATAGCTCTGATGTAAGCTCTGATATATGAACTAAAAGTGGAAAAACTGGAAAGCTGACAATCTTTTCAGCCACTCTCCACAACAATGCAGTTTTCCTCGTGTTGTTAAGATCAGTGAGTCACTAAAAGTATTTATCATCTGTCAGAGATGGATGTAAAAAAAAAACTACAAAGCCAAAAGGTGATTTCCGCTGTGCAAAGTGCTCTTTCAAACAGGTGAGGTGAATTGACAGCATCTGAAATCAAACAACACTTCACAAATATCCGTACTTACTTGTGTCTTTGGGTCCCCTGGCGTCCAGGCGAAGATGCGGCTCAGAGAGGCAGATGCTTTCAGGCATGTATTATTCACCACTTTAATTCCACAACCCTACAAAAGAAAACAGAGAGTTTGTGTTTATTTTATTCATCTCTTAAATCCACAAATAGATAGCTGCAAAATGTTCCTGGTTAAAAATTTATCATGGGCATCAAATGGTGGGGATACGCTACTGTTGTCCTGAAAGGGTTAGAACCAATACCTTAGGGTTTTGACCAGAAAAGAAAAAAATAACAAGACCTTTTGACCTAATACACTGGGATAAGAACCTGTGAATATAGACTATTTGGTACATACATTATGGTTGCAATAGTATTTGGTTTCTGACTGTGGTTCTTTACTGTGCTCAGAGTCATTATTGTTCCTTTGATAAGACTTGAAGCTTTATACAAAGATCCAATGTTTGCTGCCTGGCTGATGATTGACAGTTTATTCGCCCACTTCATCTCAGATGTTTGGAGCTTTTGTTATAAAGCTAAACATGCTGCAGTTGTGCTGTGCATGGAGCTAATGCGGCACCACTTGTTGGTTTGTTGCCATGCTGGTTGTTTGGAGCCAGAAGTGACCATATTTGGAGTTGAAGGGAGAAGTGAGGAGGCGGGGCTGACCCTTGAACCTCTGACCCTTGATCTCACTGGAGACCAGATCTGTCACTAATGATATCAGACGACTTGTAAAAATGTATTGACTATACTTCATGATTGAGTGTTTTTGGAGCCAGCTTCTGGGATATTGCAGTTTTTTTCATTTCCCCACTGGCCTCATTATTGAGCCCTGGTTGTTTGGTCCAATCCTATCTACGGTGTATGATTTCTCAGCTGGTGTTCACTTTGGTCTGAGGCAGTGGGAGCTTGTTTCCAAGTGGGAAAAGCGACACCCTCCACTCCATATTTGGAAAGTCTTGGCTTCAAATGGAAAAAATGGTGCCAACCATAACTCCACTGGGCTCCCAACCAGCTCCAACAGTTACAGCTCACTACATCCGTCTTCATGATTATCTAATGCAAAGACATGCATTTCCAAACATGTTCAAATATTTCTTTAAATAGAGTCAATAATATCACATATACAGCACATATGGTATGATAGGCATCCTTTCAGTGATCAAAAACTACAGCTCCTCACATCCTATTGTGTATTGTTTTTCCCTGTCAGGACGTTTATGTTGCTCCGACATGATGAACAAGCAAAAAATAAATAAATAAAAGCTGTCACCAATGAGCCTGTCAAAGCTGTACTTCAAATAGTGTTTAAACTCACTCATACTGAGACATTTTCCAACCCATCTTATCCCGTAGTCCGGAGCACTCTACCAAAATGCTTGGAGATTTGGAGGGAAGTGGCTGAACAGATTGTTATGTCACCATTAGGGAGCTGTAATAAAGTCATATTTCTTTTGCATTTTGCATGACTGGAGGGCCCTCCACTCTCGCCTGTCTGCTCCTCTCACATCAGCCTCCTTTAAGTGGAGCAGTTCTGGGCTGCAGGTTTTGCCTCGTTGCCGCCAGAGAGTGTCTGTGCCAGATAGCATTGCATGATTACACTCAGCAGCGCGCAATTTTGTAGACAGCATTATATAGCAGGAGAATGAAATGTCTTAGGCCTCATTAAACGCCCACACATTTAGAAATTAGAAACCAGTTATACATCATTAGGAAGGGAACGAGGAAATCAAACTAAGTATTTTATAACAAGTCGTTTATTGGCTACGAGGAGATGGGCTGGTAGGGGAAAATGTTGTGAGCATGTTGACAGCAAAACAGCACTTTGCATCTCTTTCATCATTTTCTTGATTGCTCTCTGGTGTCCATCGACTCTGCTTGCATGTGTCGTGAAAAACTGGAAATTACAGTGATCTTGATAAACAGCGACAATCAACTGCATAAAAATTGGTGTTTCCACTGAGCTGCAAAGCTGTTCTGACAGATTTGTTGCCGAGAGCCGACGCAAACAGAACAATAATGTTTTCTGCTGTATTTGTGAATCCACTGTAAATGAGCACGCTGTCATGCTAACGCTGCTCATGTTTCCAAATCCGGGAAAACGTTGTCCAAACTTTGGCTCGGCTGCTCGTGAATACTTTATATGACTTGTTAAATTAATAAGAAATATTCATTGTAAACTGGCCAAACTTAAAGCAACCGTGGATCATATCCTCTCCATCTTTCTTTTAGAGACTGGAAAACACAAAAGGCTTACACGCTGCTATTAAATTTTCACAGTGATACAGCTGTTTGTCTCCGCCGCCTGCTGCTAGCTGTTAACTCTTCCATAATACGCTGTATTAAATTGTCAGACGGCCGTCATCAGCATCCGGCAGCCAACAGTTGGCACAAGAAGAGTTTATGAAAACAATAGAAGAATTTCCAGCTTTGAAAAACTCCCAAAAAGTCCACACCACATTTTATCGACATGTAAACATTTACAAATCCACCGATCGACACTGCGGTTTGCAGCCCTGAGCATCGACACTTCATCTCTTTGATAAAAACTCGTTCATGGTTTTAGTTAGCGACGACTCGGAGTATCAGGCCCATATTAGCAACTTGTTGAAGGCTTAGATTACCAGCCTCTCTCAAGTGGGCCCGGCTCTTCCTCGTGTCTCTCTGGGTTTGATTTGAGCCAAAAGAGCCACAGGATACAAGTCTCAAAGGCATTAGCATTCTCAGCAGTCACCCAGCAAAATTTCAGATCACGCTAGTTTAAAGTGACAGGGTGCTTAAACTACAGTACATGCGGGTACGAAACACTAACTACAAACACATTATGTAAGGAACAACGATGGGCTCATGGCCTTTCATCTGGAGCAGTCTGCTTCTTACACTATTTCCAAACACTATAGTGTTACACCTCCTGGGTGAGGACATGCTAATGCCCTTTAAGCGCTGTGCCTTTATGATGTGGTTCAATAACATTCAGATGATGTGGTGAATTTGGCTGAGGAGTCTGACTCATTGTCCAAGTGTTTTGTTTAACTCTAACTCGGGTTAAACAAAACCAACTGAACCACAATGAGTGTTAAACTGAACTTGACTGAGGATCTTACGCTGTCTCATTGTTTCATCCAGTAAAATTTGTTTGGATTTTATTTTCAATACAGTTTCAGTTCAGAGTATAGAGAAAAAAATCAACCCCCTACCTTTTCCCACAGCTTTGAACTACATCACAAAGCTTTCTGTTTAAGGATTTGTGTATTTTGTAAGAGTGTTGAAACAAAATAAGGGAGCTAAAGTTTTGAATGATCCCCTACATTTTCAAAGTCTAGTTTTCCTTTTGAGCTAAGTCCAAAAAGAGAAAGACACAATGGAGCTAGAAAGCACTTGGAAAGCAAACACTTCTGCCAAGGTATAATCCAGCTGAACACCAGTGACCTCTTGTGGTGAAATAGCAGCACTATCTTGTTAAAACAGTCGCCCATAGTAACGAATCTGTTCCTTGATTAATACTTTGTAACCTAATTTCTCCTTGGGGATCAATGAAGTATTCAAATCTCTCAAAACATTTAATTAAATAATTATTTGTCCAGTAGTTTTTCCAATATGTTGGCAACAGACAGACACACCCTCCTCAATAGAAGTAACAATAAATCTATAAATAAATACATTTTTTTGAGGTCATTATTGTACACTTCCTACATGAATCAAGGAAAATGAAAATGTATCAGGACACACAGACAGGGATCCTCAGCACCTCTGATGTTTGCACCAATCATGAAGCCACAGCGTTGTGTATTCCCGCTGATAAAAACACAAACTTTCGCTTGAATCTGTTGTTTTGTATCTAAACTGCATTTTCCTTACCCACTCCTACACCCTCTTGTCAATCTGGTATGAATGGTACAACATGGTTTGGTATTTCTTCCCCTAAATCCTAAACCCGCCCATCCACAACATCCATTCATGACATTTTGAAAGATCCTATTTACAGAGAAAGTGGGTTGAAAACAGCCCCTGACTGACTCCACTGGTGAGAGTAATTTGGTGCAATTACACCAGGGTGAAACCTTTGAAGACCCAGTTTGTGTTGTGACTGAAACAATGATGATTAGAGCTTGTTCACTTGTCAGTAGTGATTAGGAGAGCGACCGCTCTTAAAAAGCAGATTTATTTTTTTTATCATGAAAATCTTAATTCCCCATATTAGATAATAGCTTAAAAATAAAAATGAGTATTGTGTTATATCATTAATAATACAACCACTCTGTTTATTTGTAGAGTTTCAAAAGCTGTTGCCAAGAATGTGATCAAATATACAGATGGGACACAAGAGTATATTTGCATTTTAGCTGCAGGGAAAAAGTGTTTCAGTGACAAACAATATACAACACAAGCTGACTCGAGGCTTGAAAGACCGGCGCTCGCACCACATGATATAGATTAACTTTAGAGAAATCTGGGTGCCTATTAACACCGCTGTTTGATCTCGATGGCACAAATTGATACAAGGTGAAGAAATTGTTGCGTAATTATGATTGATGATGACAAGAAGGGGAAATGATTTGTGCCTTTAAATTCTCAGGGAGAAAGTTGTTCCTTATTTAAAACTCCACAGTAGGAGATGTAGGAAGTGAAATGAAGGGATTCAGCTGATCGGACACAGAGTACTTGATTATTCAGGAAATAAAAGGTTGATTGAGCTCATGTTGTGCATTTTTGTTCAGCTTTTTAAAATATTTGTTGATTTTAAAGCAAACACAGAGGTTATGGCACCGGCACAAAGCAACAATAAAAAAGCAAAATATGAGCTTGTCAGTGCAATATCTTGTTACTTATGTACCAATATGTACCAATTCAGTTAAATCTATGATGAGCTAATACGCCAAATTATTATCAGCATATGGTTCATGCTCTGGTGCACACAGGGGATGATGTAAAGTAGATCCTGAAGGAACTGGATACACTGTTTGTGCAGGAAATTGACAATATGGAAGACATTACACCCAACACATCCGAAACACATTAATACATTTACGGCCACAGCCCAGGGCCAAACATTAGTGTGAACATTTCATAAGGATCCTGCCTGGTAACAGATCCACTGAACCTCCTAAACACACTCCTAGTAGCTGTTTGCTGGCCGATTTCATTTTTACATTTGAAGCTAATGAGCCGTCTATTTATGCGTCTTTATTCTGCTACACAGCTGCTCTCTGGAGGAATATAATGTCAACTGTTCAAATCTGTGGCATATTTACAATAAAAAAAAATAAAAATACACAATTGCTTCTCATACTTCCCCGCAGAGACCCGAGCTTTCAACGTTTCCTTGCAACAACCTCAATTGAGCAGGGAGGATTGTTACAATGGCAGGGCATCTGTGACTCAGTGTCTAGAATAACTCTCTAAATAAAGAATAAAAGCAATCTGCTCTCGTTTCACTCAATGCACCTTTTTTCCTTCCCTGTTGCCAGGGGGATGACCAAATGCATTTCATATGCACACATCGCGCTTCACTGCCTCCTGAGCGCAGAAACAGAATCATGTTCCACTTTAAAAACGTTAATTTTACATTTTTAATGACTGGCTGATGGCTTAAGTAAGTGAGCACCGCTTACAAGGAGAGATGTGATGTTCTGGAAATCCTCCTCCATACAGCTCCTCATCCTGGACGAAATGATCTCTCCTGGTGAGAGGGGGAAGGACGCGTTGCTTTATTTGTGGTTTCTTGTTAAAAGAAAGAAAACTCACCAGGAGTACGATGTTTTGTTGTTGTACACTTATTGTTGCACACTCCTGCAGTGAGTTTGCTGCAGTGCAATCCTCACAGATTCCTCAATTTTATGGCTGATTAGCCTGATGCCAGGATTATCTCTTGTTATTTTAAGGCAAATAATACAAGATTATGACTTAATGGGATCTGTGAAATCAGCTGGAAGGCACCGCAGGCCTCTCTCAGAGAAATATCTGCAAAATGCAGTTCATTCCAGTCAAATCATAAATTGCTGAGGTGAACTAGTTGACCAAAGCTGTATATCCAAAGGGAGTAGTTGACACGTACATCATCTGTGCACCACACATTAAATGTTCGGTTTCACAGCTCGTTAAATTGCTTTTACGCCCGAGGTCATCGCCAATTTTGGTAAAATCTTTGCATATCTCAGTTCCCAGGGGCAGTCTACCTGTCCAGTGCTGGACAGAGGGGTTTCAACATGCCTCAGCTATGAGCTAAGCGGTTTACACTAATTCTGCTCTTTTTTTTTTTAGGTAATTAGCTTGTGCTCCATACTGTCATATCCATAAGTGCAGCTGCTTTTGAAAAAACAGGGCAAGAAAACAAGAGGCCAGGCCTCCCCAGGGTCAGTGCCCACCACAGCCTGGATTATAGCACCAAAGGAATCCTGGGAAGCGTGTATTGATTTGGCCTGACACTTGCTGCCACATTTAGCTTAGCCGCTGCTGACTCGCAAAGGCTTCAAGCAGTTATCTGCCATATCCTCTACTATCTTTAAAGAGCACTGAGAAATTACCTCATGCCATAGGAGATTTATCATCACATAATTAGCTCAGTGCACCTAACATCAGATCTCTTTTGACTACTAATACAAGCTTAAAGTTCATGTGCACAGGACTATGCTTAATTAACTTGTTAGCATGAACGCTGGCCTTTATAAACTACATTTGTTTTACAAATCGTCTGGTTACTTGTGCTGTTGTCTGATATATAAAAAAAACTGTGTGATGCATCAGCACTGAAAAATGAATATTATCTAGTTATACAGTCTTTGGTAGTGTGTTCTGGGTAGGATTATTCAGGTGTGCCAGGTACTAAATTTTACCAAACTTCAAGAAATAAAAACAAACAAATTGGATTCACTCACTATTTTTTTTTTTTTCATGGTGATCCTCAGCATCCGAGATTCATGGGTGGCATCCTCAGTCCTCATCCAGGTGTCTCCATAACTTCCATCACAGTGGACTCAATTATTTTCCTCTTATGTTGCATTAATCTGCAGGATCACACGTCCACCGGCCATCTGGAAACACACAAACAACCTGGGCATAAAAAAATAAACAATACACTGCGTAAAAACCAATAAAAGTTGGGTAAGAAACAACAAAACGCTGCAGAAAATGCTGAAAATCTTGGGTGAAACATAAAATAGTGGGTAAAAACAAATAAATGATGGAAGAAAAAAAAACAACCCATCTTACTGGGTTAAATTAACACAGCTTGTAATTAGTCCAACATTAACCCAGTGCTGGGTGAAAAGTACCCAGCGTTTTTTAGCACCGACAGAAATTTTCAGGCTGTGATAACGTGGCCATTTCACGCCTCGCTCTCCACCAACATTGTAACATTTTGTGAAATTTTGTACAGTGTCATGAGCAAATTTAACTTCTAACATGGCCGGTGTTAACATTTCTGCTCAGCTGTAAACATCCCATCACCCGGTGTTGTTGCTCTGAATGATTCTGGGCAACTACTCTGTGCAAACTCCAGGCACATATTAGACCGAATGATCCAACACTTCACCCTTTGGAGCAGCCATTGGCTTTAAGTGGTCAAATGCCATCGTATTTTATTCATGTTTCGGCTCTTCTGCGCTCTTTGGTCTGGCGCTCTCTTCAAGCAATAATACGTCTCAAGATCCTATTTCTACAACTGTCAGCCGCATCTGATTTCCCTTTGTAATGTTTCCCATTTACTTTAACTCTCTGGGCAACAGTTGTAACATCATAAGGCATCTTCTTCTGCATTTGTGTCAGCTACAAATGCAGTTGTGGGACCGTGCTGGATGAAATAGGCAAAGACAGCTTCACAATTGCCAGGGGTGTTATTCTAAGATCAGGCTGGAATCAGAAGTTTTGTCGGTTTCAGTTAACCAGGGCGCTGCTAAATGGCTTAAGCCAAGCATCAGTGCACCCAGCGAAGGCTCTGAGATATTGCTGCATGACAGCTAAAGTAGCTGGGTGCATCACGGACATGTACCCAGCCTAAAGAGCCCTTGGGCGTTTCTCTTCTTCATGACTGACTTTTAAGTGTTTTATCCCTGGGACACAGCAATAATGTGCATTAAGATCAAGAACACTTATTTCAATTGTGCTTTATGTTTTATTCTGGCCTTAAATTTGGCTGCGTCTAGACTGTGCATCGCTGAGAATAGCTCACATGGGAGAATCCCCTGCTGTGAGAGGGAGAGTTGACTTTAAGTATGATAACATTAGTCTACTCTATTATTTTGCTACCCAGAGGGAATATTTGGGATTTTATTTTAGTTCAAAAGGAAGAGTCAGGACAAAATTACTTCCTTGTTAATCGAAGGAAGGACGAAACCGATGTTGTTGACTTATGAGTCCTACTTTCTTACCCTGCCTGTGGCACAAAATCACAAATATATACAGCACAATCCTGTAAGTAAGGCACCTTATTTAAACTAGTTATACAAAAACAGGAGTAAATGGTACATTCAAGATTGTGCAATACCACAGAAAGACAATTCAGACACTTCATACAGTAAGAAAATACACTCTGTCACCTACAGTTATGATTTCAACCAAACCAGTTCACGCTGAGATTGGCCAGTAAGATTTTTGGTTCGAATAGTGTTTTTAAGAAGACAAATGTTATGTAAAATACAATAAAACTGGTCATTGAAAACTACACAGCTGTGTCCCACTTCTATAGAGTCTGTACCAATCTCTACAGCAGTTAATATGCAAGAAATCAACATACTTCACTGATTTATTTATGAAGTAAATTATGCAGTACATGTGCCACTGCATCATTTACCACAAACAATTCATTAAACTACACATATGTGGAAAATAAGCTTCACACTTTGGTGTCCAGTAAAAAGCTTCGGTTCCTGGTTTCACAAAGACACAGGTGACATCCATTTAAATCAATTGTTACATGAGACCAGGGTTCCCTAACAAATGAATAATCAGAAACACACAAACAGAAAAACATTGCAGGTGATTGCAAAATGTTTCAAGTTACTGAGTTCAAGGCCCTGGAGCGTCAAAGAGACAGAATATGGAGGCAGTGAAACACAACACCTGATAATGAGCCAGAGTATTCCTGCTCTCTGACACAGTGAATTTAAGTCCATGCAGGAGAGTCTGTTTATTCATATTCATACACTGGAAAAGCTCCAGCTACTGTCACACAACCTCGAACTAAATCCATTTCACAACTGGGGAGTCGTGTGATTTCAGATCTCATCAGAGCAACATGCACTTTGATGCTGACGCCTTCACCCAAACCAGAGAGCTAACAACTCAACAAACAAGTGCAACACACAGGACAAGGACTCCTACCTGTGATATCAGGAGACACCTGCAGGAAGCAACCTCAGTTTCCAAATGAAACACCTCCTGAACTGGTAGGTTGTGAACTTCAACCAGCTAAGCAGTAACAGATTTTTTTTTAACTAAAATTCAACTGATTTACAGTTTTTTTTCTGCTACTTCAAAAAAGAAACGCACAATAATAAAAACTTTTTAGCATGTTTTCCTCGTTATGCCTTCACATTAATTTCACCAAGAAATTTCTGTATCATCACATGACTGTTCAGCAGTTCTTGGGTTTTAATTTTGCACCTTTTAACCTAAAATCCTGTAAAAGTCAAGCAAGCTGATGCACTAAATATAAAAGCCGTTCTGAAAGGTGAGGTAAAAATCTGTAGTGCATTTACCACGTGACAGTTCAACCTCAAATTTAACAAAAAAAGTCAATGGACTGCCATGGTAGCATCATCCATATGCGATCTGAGCCACACATTTACACTGATTTGCCAAAGCGTCATCTAAAATGTTATTCTGGCACCGCTATTCATACTTTTGTAATGCAGTCCTTGCAGAAGAATATTTTTATCGTGGTTATTCCCCACTAATGTCACGTCTTTCTAAATTCTAGCATGAAAACATTTCACGTCATGGCAAATTATCACCTTTTTGTTTGTCCGCATTGTGTCCAGAACCAGTTCCTCTCTCGTTTCAGAGGCTGTCAGGCTGCATTTCTACTGTGGGAACCTGATCTGTTTATATGCAGTTTGGGAGAATTAGATTTGACAGCAGGGTGAATTCAGACCATGCAATAAATCACTGTATGGGTCAGATTAAGCACAACTAATAAATCATTTTGTCCAACAGGAAAGATATGTTGTGGATGCACAGAGTCTGATGCAGCTGTGGCGTTGGAGTAAATTATTTGTTGGAAACCAGTGAACGAGACATGCGGCTAGAAGAGCATTTGCTGTTGAAACATGTTTAAAAACTTTTTCCACCAATAACTGAGATTATTGATTCTTGATCACATTATTATGTAACATGATCAGGAGTCTCACTTTCTTATACACCTGCTGCTATAGCTAAAACTAATGAAATGCATGATATTAGCTTGCACCACCTGAAGGCTTGTGGATGTGCTGTTGAGTTTTTGTGCTGAATAAAACATCTAAATATGTCACAAACAACAGTCCTATTTTCAAACATTAGCAAAAATCAATGTGACAGGGACTTTTCACCAAAGGCTCCACTGGCCTTTGATTAATTGATTTGGGCCACATGCCTCTCTATGATACCATCTGTGTAACAGTCTTCACTACAACTAATAGGATGATCTGTTCAATAGTAAGAACTTTAAATGGTCTGCTGCCTGTGTGCCATCAGGCAGTGGTGGAGTACTGTACTTAAGTACATTTTTTGAATATCTGTACTTTACTTGAGTATTT
>OOFC01048871.1:0-17613 GCA_900323345.1 Pseudochromis fuscus
TGCTGCACCAGCCTCGTCCAGACTCTTTCCACAGCTCGTGGAATTACAACACTGAGCTATTTATCTGCGCTTCACGCGGCTGTTGTGAAAATCACTGCTAATCGAGGTGTCTCGGCGGCGCTTTTGGTTGTCACGACAGCACATTTGTCGGCGCCCAGACGCTCACAGTGTCATGTGGATTTTTAGGGCGGCCAGCGGACACGCTGTCTGGCTGTCAAGTGGTTTCTGGGAGGTGTCGGCGCAAAAAAAACGGCACAGAAGTGACCACTTAGCAGCAAAGATGTCAGAAAGAAGTGATGGGAGGTACAGAGAGTGGTTTGTCTTTCACCAAACGAGCACTGGATGATTCCCGTCAGATGATCACTTCAAGGGTTTATGGGTAACATAAGGAATATGTAGCTGGAGAAGGAAAATGGGAACTGAAGGCACCTCCATGGTTATTAGTTACTGCTGAGACCTGCAATCACATCATCACACCTCCCTGGAATTAGAATTCTGCATGCTTACATATTACACACACACAGGCATCTCTATAACATTCACATCGCTAGCTTCTCTGGACTGACCTGTAACCTAGCAACCGCCTGACGTTTCACACAAGCAGATGATTAAAGGTACCTTCTTTTCCATTCCAAGCATGAACCCTTTGATAGAGTCGCCCACCCCCTCCTTCCCCTACTTTGACTCCACCATTCCCTCCTCAGTAGCACGCCAAGAACACTCCTATTACCTACAAATATGAAATATGAATCGCCACGCTGGGTTTTTTTCTCCCCAGCCTTTTGAGACCAGGGGTCTGTGCTGCTGTATAGTCTGCACAGCCCCATCATTAACCGCTCCAGAGAGCTGTTATGCATCTGTCTTTTCATGCCGCACCAGGACGGCGGCTGATCTGCCGGGGCAGTTGGAGGACTCTTTGGTTCAAAGTGAGGCTCAGACTGTGGGACTGCACTGCAGAATAAATGACACACATGCCACTGCTGAAGTTTGGAGAGTGGGTTCTTTTTTTATTTTTGCCTTTATGAAACTTAAAAACATAAAAGCAGGAGCATGGAAGAGATTTAACCCTGAGCCTGAAAGAAGCACAGAGCAGTGGTATGTCTGGCTAACTAGCTTGAAGAAGTAAGAAAGAGCTCCTCTCATGAAGCTATAACACACTTATTCAGCATCAACAATAAAGAATAAGTTACATCTACTGCTCTGGTGTGTCTGTGTTTTAGTCATGTTGGAATAAATAAAGTTTTTATTACAATGCTTGGTAGCAGCATGGTTCTACAGATTGAAAATTCACACTGACAAATCTAAACAACTGAAGAATGGGTTGCTGTGATATCCTGTACAGTTATCTGTGGTGCACAGATAATTGCGAGTGATTCCCCAACTTTTCCTCTAGCATCACATAAAGTTGACATTTGTGGTCTTTAGGGAAATATCTCATCTATTGCAAGGGCAATAAAATGTGGCCCACACATTCATGTCTCCCTCAGGATGAATTGCAATGACGCTGTGATCTCCAAACTTTTCATTTAGTGCCATCGCTGGGAAAAATGGCTTTGAATGAAAAGGTACTTTTATGAACAATTAGCCCACACAGCTAATGAGTTGTTCCCCTAATTGGCAGACGTTAGCATCCTGACAAGCTGCATGAAGAGGACGAACATGATAAACTTTATTTAACAGCAGGGTGTAGGGTTTGACCTTGCTAGCAGGTTAGCTTAATTTAGCATTTTAGGCTATTGTCTGTTAACAGCCTCACAGAGTTGCTAGCTGTTTTGTTGGTGTTGTGTCTTCTCAAAGAATCACACAGTTGTTTACTCGAAGAGAAGCAACTTTATCGGGAGTTATGTTTCACTCCAGGGGACCACGTCTGCACACAGCAACATTATGCTGCTCACACCTTTACTGACGCCCCCTGCTGTCCATGCATGCAACAGCCGATACATAAACATGCAAATAAATAGCTCTATTTGTTCTGATCATTACATTATCTTATTTGCTATTATCTTATCCCCCTTTCTCAACATAAAAGTATTCTTCTTATATTAAAAAATAAAGATTTTTTTGCTGTTTAAACTCAAATGAAACTCTTAACCAACTTAACGTTATCATTTGCCTACTTTGTGCTTATCTTAGTCTGTTCAATGCCAGCGCACTGTTATACAAAACTTAGAGAGAGATTATGACATCCAGCCTCCAGCCTGCAGTTCAGGTAAGTTCTGTGTTCCTCTGTCATAACAGATCTTCTGTTTTGCTTTTGTTGCTCCTTGAACACCTTCACTCTGTTTCCCTCCTTTGTCTTCAGCAGGTCTTCCTGAATGAGCAGGTTTGATCTTCGGCGTTGTCCCATAAGGAGTTGTGCTGGTGAAACACCACACTCAGGTGGCGTTGTGCGATACACAACCAGGCTCTGGTAGAAATCTGTTCCACTCTCCTTTGCCTTGTGCATCAGTCTCTTCACTGTCTGGACTGACTCCTCCACTAGCCCATTGGATTGTGGGTTGTGAGGGCTCGAAGTAGTGTGCACAAAGTCCCATTCTTCAGCAAACTGAACGTTGTGTTGGAGAACTGTGGGCAATTATCACTGAAAACCTCACTCGACACACCATGCCTGGAAAATATGGCCTTCATGGAGGTTATTACAGTCTCCGCCGTTGCAGTGTGCAGTCTACATACCTCTGGATGCAGGGAACAGTAGTCTGTGACCACGATGTAGTTGTGTCCTCCAGAAACAAATAGGTCAGCACCTACTTTCTGATATGGTGGTTCAGGCACAGGATGTGGCTTCAGTGGCTTGGCAGGATTGTTTGTTTGATATTTCAGACATGTTGTGCAGTTAGATACCTCATTTCTCACGTCCTGGTTGATCCACGGCCAGTACATCACTTCTCTTGCTCTTTTCCTGCATTTTTCAATGCCAAGATGTCCTGCGTCAACCTTCTGAAGCATTTCTTTTCGCAGGCTCTTTGGAATGAGTGTTTTGTTTCCCTTGTAGATGATGGCGTCCACCACTGACACCTCTGCTCTGCAGTTCCAGTATTCTTGGATTGCAGGTGAGCAGTCTTGTCTGGTGCTATGTTCTGCTGTGACCAACTTTTTCAGTTCTTTCCAGGATTCCTCATGTTAGCTGTCTCAAAGGTGCCACTCTTTCAGAGAGATTGGGTATGACTTTTCCCATGTAGTTTATCATGCCATTGAACCTCTGTACATCTTTTTGCATTGTAGTCTTGGCATGTTGTCAATCGCTGACACTTTTCTGGGATCTGGTCTGATGCCTTCACGGCTCAGTATGTCTCCCACAAATGTCATTTCCATCACTCTGAGTTGGCATTTCTCTTTATTCAGCTTCAGGTTGGTTTTCTGGTTACTTCAAGAACATTATTCAGTCTGATATCATGCGGCCGGGATGAGAATCAGCACCTCCAAATCCGTGGCC
The DNA here is from genome assembly GCA_900323345.1 of Pseudochromis fuscus. Classification (NCBI taxonomy): domain Eukaryota; kingdom Metazoa; phylum Chordata; class Actinopteri; family Pseudochromidae; genus Pseudochromis; species Pseudochromis fuscus. Next base: position 3,434 of record OOFC01048871.1, read on the forward strand.
ATGGTTCTCAGTCGGATATGGGTGGAGTGCCCTCTCCGGATCGGGGAGGAGATCCTGCCCCAAGTGGAGGAGTTCAAGTACCTCTGGGTCTTGTTCACGAGTGAGGGAAGGATGGAGCGTGAGATCGACAAGTGGATCGGTGCAACGTCTGCAGTAATGCGGACTCTGTATGGTTCCGTTGTGGTGAAGAGGGAGCTGAGTCGAAAAGCAAAGCTCTCGATTTACCAGTCGATCTTTGTTCCCACCCTCATCCATGGTCACAAGCTTTGGGTAGTGACCCAAAGAACAAGATAGTGGGTACAAGCGGCTGAAATGTGCTTCCTCCATAGGGTGGCTGGGCTCTCCCTTAGAGACAGGGTGAGTCGCTGCTCCTCCGTGTTGAGAAGAGCCAGATGAGGTGGCTTGGGCATCTAATTAGGATGCCTCCTGGATGCCTCCCGGGTGAGGTGTTCAGGGCATGTCCCACCGGTAGGAGACCCCGGGAAGACCCAGGACACACTGGAGGGACTATGTCTCTCGGCAGGCCTGGGCTTCCTGCTTAGGCTGCTGCCCCCGCGACCCGACCCCGGATAAGCAGAAGAACATGGATGGATGGATATCATGTTCATCTTTTGTGCTTCCCCACACTATGATGTCCTCCATTTATGTGTCCACTCCTTGTAAGTGCTCATAGATCATGTGTTTGTTCTTATGATATACCTCTGGTGCTGAAGCAATACCAAATGGCAGTCGCAGGAATCTCTATCTGCCAAAAGGACTATTGAATGTGCACAATCTTGAACTTGCATCATCCAACTTCAGCTGCCAAAATCCTGAAGATGCGCCTAGCTTGCTGAAGTACTTAGCATTTGCAAACTGAGACATAATTTCTTCTCTTGTCGGCAGTTTGAAATGTTCTCTCATTATGGACCTGTTCAGATCTCTGGGATCCATACAGACTCTGGGATTCCCATTCTTTTTCTCACAATAACAAGAGGACTCACCCACTCGGTTGGTTCATCAATCCTTTCGATCACTTCCAGATTTTCCATTCTGTCCAACTCTGCTTTCAGTGGTTTTCAAGGAGCAAATGGCACTTTTCAGCATGGATGTATGACTGGTGGCACATTTTTATCCACTCTGATTGTGTGTTCCTGAGAAAGGCAGCCAGGACCCTGAAATAGGTCACTATATTCACTCCTGTATCTTCTTCACTGTCTATAACATGCAGTCTTTTGACTATAGGTTCAACCTCACACAGGCAGATAAACCCAGTATGGACTGCACAGTCTTCTGCAACACAATGAATGCTCGCGTATGCTTTTTGTCCTTGTGTGTCACTTTCACAATGCATTCTCCTTTCACAGGTATGTCTGCTCCTGACAATCACTTTACCTTGGTTTTTGTTGCATGTAGTTTAGGTCTGGGTCTGGTTTTCTTGAACTCTCTTGCCTCTGATATCACATTTGCTTGAGCTCCAGTATCCATTGTTATCCAGTCCTTTTTTCTTGTTTTGTTTTCAATCATTGCATCCACGTACAACTCCTCATCGTCCATATCCACTGTAAAGACTTTGCTTTGTTTGGCTTGATTTTTACAGCACCGGGCATAATGGTTATCTTTATTGCAGTTATTGCATTATTTGCCATATGCTGGACACTTCCCAGGTGGATGCTGTGCACCACATCGACCACATGTCTTTCCTTTTCTATCTGAGTTTGCTGGTTTTGTTTCATTCTTTACATCTGGGGCAGCACTCTGTGTGTTTCCTTATGCACTGTATTAAAGGTAAAATCACTAGTATTTTAAACAGGTTATTCTTTCGGCTTAGCGCTCTATGCTGTCAGGAAAACCAAAACAGCAGACAACAAATAGCTCGATCACTCAGGTATTGGCAGAAAACAAATACGCTATTGTTTGTATTCTTGCTTCACTTTTTTAACCATCACACAAGCAGCAGGTTTACTGAAACTCTGAAATATTGTCATTTGGTTTTGTTTTCTTTTCATTGTTTTTTTCTCCACACTCCTCCTTCATTGACTATCGCTGTACCAATTCAAGTTGTCACCTCATCCGCGGCACAACTTCACTGCTTGCTTGATAATCAGCATCAGGTCACATCACCCTTGATGGAAGCCTCTATGGTCCAAAAGTGCCCACTTCATAACACAGAAAAAGCGGTTTTTTGAACGGGAAATTGCAAGTTATGTTACAAAACCATGCTGATAAGTATCTTTGTGCATTTTTCAGTGGTTATATGGAAATTCTGGACCCTTTCATTTGATTGTTTTTACCCAATATTTTGTTGTTTTCACCAAATATTTTATTGCTTTTATGCAGTATTTTGTTGTTTTTTAACCAACATTTAAGACAAAATAAAACTTTATTGATTGATTAATGCAACGCAGGGTGAAAACAGCCCTAACTGGTTAAATCAACCCAGTTAACCCAGCATGGAGTTAGTCCAATATTTACCCAGTTGTGGGTAAAAACAACCCAGCATTTCTAGCATGTACTGTTTCCCATATCAAGCCTCTAGTCTGTTAAAAGGATTCCTGCATGCAGCTGACAAAGAGAATATATGAGTGCTTTGTACAGTTTTGAAATGTGTCAGCTGCAGAAACAGATAGGCACATAACAAATGCTCGCTACCTACAGCTGATAAAACTGGCTGCTCACAATCATCATGTCAACTCGATGAAATCTATGGATGCTCGCTGGAAACTGAAAGCCTGTCTTTCTTTACTTTTGTGTGATATCTCAGACCCACTGTTTAAAATAAATAAATAAATAAATCACTGCAGATTTTGAATAATAAACCTGCCACTGTTCTGACTGTAAAATGTGCAGTGTGAGGATGGGAATCGACAGATATAGCATCAGTAACTAAGGGAGACAGGGCTTAACAAAGAGTCAAGTGGAAGAGTTAGTAATGCCTCACCACATCAGAACATTTCTGCAGCCCCACTGCTGCTCTACACACCGGCAGATTTCCCCTGTGCAAAAACAAATCACACTGCAGCTGCATTAACCGTGTGCACGTGTACACAAGCAGGATCCATTTTCATAAAGCCACCTGCAGCTGTAATTTTGGGAGACCTACATAAATTACCTCACACTGCATCATTGCTTTTCCTCCTCCTACTTTCCCCTGAACCTACTCCTCCTCCTCCTCCTCCTCTTCCTCCTCCTCCTCCTCACGCCTCTCTGTCTCTGAGCGCATTGTTAAGGCTCTCCAATAACCAGATAAAGGAGACGCCGGGGAACCTGGGAGACAGCAAGAGAACAAGGAAGAAAGAAAGGAGGAGGCAGATACAGCGAGAGAGAGTTTTAAAGCTGGGTTGTACTGTAGCATGTGTGTGTGTGTGTGTGTATGTGTGTCTACTGTACATGTTGTGGAAGGATATATCTGTGAGACTCCACACTCTCTGCTTTGGAGGTTTTTTCTAATCTCAAATGGGGAGGAGGGAAGAAGAAAGGGGTGAAGTGGAAAGAGGAAGAGGAGGAGAGAGGGAGGGAGGGAGAGAGTCAGTCTAAAGACTTGGAAGAGAAGAGGAAGGACTGGGGGACTGGAAACAGGAGATAGGGGAAATGACTGCATATTGGCACTAAAATGGGATATATCGGAGAGTATATGAAAATAAAACCTCACGCACAATCTGGAAGAGCCAGATAAAGCATCTTTATTCTGGAACTTTTCTGGAAGAAAGTATAAAAAAATAAATGAATGTGGAATATTTGCACATTTGTAAAAATATATATGATGAATTAAGGTATGATTATTAGAAAGGTAGTTTTTACTGATCGGGATTCGGCTAAAATGTGAGAGATGATTTCTGTGATTATTCCACAACATCTTTATAACACCTCCTAATACAGTGACTCACACATACATATTAGCAGAATTTCTCCACAAACACAAACAGATAATTAGCATTTCTAATAACTTTGGTACCGACCTTCAAACAGTCTTCACTGGCCGTGCATATTTTTAACCATCTGAAATCAACAGAAGCTGCAGTTAAAAGGTGAAGAGTAACTACCCGAGGATAAAGGGAAAACGATCGGTGTGCTTTTCACTCACTGCTGAGACACTTTGGATTTTGTGGGTGGAAGATGAATGTATTTGGCTGAAAAGACAATATCACCTTGTGGAGAGCAGATGCAAAATAACAAACATGTACCACATCAGCCCAAATATAAGACAGTATTTTTTTCTACAGATTAGGTTTGAAGCCGTGGGGGTTGTCCAGATGATTACGTGTTCACAGCATCAGATATTGTTTCTGAACGGAGCGAGCGGCAGCGTACAGACGACCAGTTTAACCTGCATGTGTTTCTGAAGGCTGTGATAGGTTTTGTTGTCACAGAGGAAACAAATTCACGACTGAAAACAAGTTCGAGGGTCTCCTGACGTCTTCGCTGCAGAACTGAAGCAGGGAGAGGGAATCTGTCAGACAGATGAGAATTACGACTGTCACAGATGATGAGCTCAAACAGACACGGGGAAAAAAAAGTGAAAATGATTGTGAGCGCTGTAAGAGTCTGTCAGGAAGAGAGTGAGAGTCTGTGACTGATGTACAAGGTGCATTAATGTGGTTTTACATGTTGGCAGATCTCATGTTGACGAGAGGAAAGCCTTCGGTGAAGCAGAGTGTCTTGTCCTTGGAGACCACAAGACAAGCAGAAAGTCTTATTTTCTAAATCAGAATGGATGGAAGAAGAACGCTCTTACAATCACGTTTGTTGGAGTACATTTATACAGCGCTTCTTTGACCTTGCTTGGTAGCAAAGCACTTTACAAGGCCACGCTCCCACACCAGTGGCTACAGAGCTGCCATGCAAGGGCTAGCCACCTTTAGGAGTGTCTTGCTCAAAGACACTTTGACATGTGGCCAGGAGGAGCTGGGGATTGAACCAGTGGTTTAGTCTCGTTTACTCTAGTGGGTGTACTCTGATTTTTCCAATCCCAGTGTAACAGCAGCCACTCTGAGGGTTCTCCCCAACACAGACACTCGCACAGATTAAAGTTAATTTTTCTCGTTTATTTCACATGCTATATACACAATAGTCTTGTGCAGGGTTCCCTCTCGGCTCTCCTGCCGCTGGTGCTGCTTTGCCTGGAACTCAGGCCCGTTCAGTCCGTTCTTTTGCCCGGATTTAGTCTGTCCCTCAGGCTCCAGCACACACCACTATTAAAAGAAAGGTGTCGTGGTTATTGTCTGCCTGTCAGGTGTGTTAATCAATGCACCTGGCCCTGCTCCCTGAGCCCATCTGCTCCACCTCTCCCCCTTGCAGCTGAGCCAGCAACCACATGCCACCACCACATACCCCCACCACCCGACTTAGGGAGCAGTCTGGCCTAACCTACTCCCACGCCCCCCGCGAGCGGGAAAGGAAGTCAGCCACAGCCATCTGTGCCCCCAGCCTATGGACCACTCTGAACTTAAATAGCTGTAAGGCCAGATACCAACTGAGTGATCTGAGCGTTGGCATCCTTCATGCGGTGGAGCCACTGCAGCGGCGCATGGTTGAAGAGAGGGTGAATGAGCGTCCCAGGAGGTAATAAGGCAGGGCATCGTCCGCCCACCGAATCGCCAGGCACGCCTTTTCCACCGTGCTGTACCTGGACTCCCTCGCTGACAGTTTCCGGCTGATGTAGAGCACTGGGCGGTCGACCCCCTGTACCTGCTGCGACAAAACGGCCCCCAACCCTCTGTTCGAGGCATCGGTCTGTAGAATAAAGGGGAGAGAGAAGTTAGGTGTGTGAAGCAGCGGTTCCCTACAGAGAGCTTGTTTCACCCTCTCTAACGCCCCCTGTCACCACTCCGTCCACTGGACTAGATCTGAGGCACCTTTCTGGGTCAGGTCAGTCAGAGGGCTGGTGAGGTCCGTGAAGTTCGGAATGAACCCTCGATAGTACCCCGCCAACCCCAAGAACTGCCTGACCTCCCTCTTGGTTCTGGGCCCGGGCAGGCTGCAATAGCTAACCAATAGGGCCGGGAACGCACCACGACACCCTGGCGAGTCTCAACATGATGTTGGATGAGATTTGTGCATTCCGGCAGAAAGGAGAACACATCACAAAACTGTTGTTGCAACTTGGCAACACCTGCTCTCTGGGAGGGTGAGAGATGGTTGTCAATTGGGAGGGTGAGAGATGGTTGTCAATTGGGAGGGAGGTGGGATTGTTGGAATTTGGCAGCTCCGGTCCCAACTCATCTCTATCTTTCACCGCACTCACCAGAGAGACAGACTCAGCCTCTCTCCATAATTTCAGGAGGTTGAGGTGGTAAAACTGTGTTGCTTCACCTCTGTCAGAACGCACAACCTCATAATCAACGTCGCCCACCCGCTGTGTGACCACAAAGGGTCCTTGCAACTTAGCGAGTAATTTGGAGCTGGAAGAAGGGAGTAATACAAGCACTTTGTCTCCCAGTGAAAATTGTCTCAGTCTCATTCCTGTGTTGTCCAGGCGCTGCTGCCGTTCCTGCGCCTGGAGAAAATTCTACCTAATTTCTACCTAAATCCTAATTGCCCAAGCCTGTGCAATTTTGCTCTCAGGTCCAGGATGTACTGAATCTCACTTTAACTGGGGATCGGACCATCCTCCCAGTTTTCCTTAAGTAGGTTCAGAGCCCCCCATGGTTTCCTGCCAAACAGTAGTTGCCACCCCACTGCAAACAACAGAGAATCTAACCATTTATCCCAATTGTGTTCATCATCATGAATAAACTTACGAATCATGGACTTTAAGTTCTTATTCAGCCGTTCCACCAGACCACCAGTCTGTGGATGGTACATACTGGTCCAAACACTCTTAATGCCCAATAATTCATAGAGTTCATTTAGTGTGCGTGACATGAACGATGTGCCCTGGTCAGTCAGAATTTCTTTTGGAACGCCGACTCGGGGGATGACCTGAAACAGCGCGTGTGCAACACTCTTGGGAGAGATGTTGCGTAGCGGCACTGCTTTGGGATATCGTGTTGCATAATCCACCAGAACTAATCCAAAGCGATATCCCCATGCGCTCCGGTGATATGGCCCGATGAGGTCCATGCCAATGTGCTCAAATGGAATCTCCATTGATGGTAATGGCCGCAGAGACGCTTTTGGAATGGCCGGCTGGTTAACCAGCTGGCATTCAGGGCAAGATGCGCACCAACGGCGCACATCCCCCGAATACCTGGCCAGTAAAATCGGGTCAATATCCGGGGTAGTGTCTTATCATATCCCATATTCCCAGCCATTGGGTTATAGTGAGCTGTCTGGAAAATCATTTCCCGAAGGCTTTTCAGCACCAGCAACAGGGTGATTTCTTCTGAAGTCTGAGTGTCACGGCTCACTCTGTGCAGCCTGTCCCTAATCAATGAAAAGTGAGGGTATATTTACCCTGTGCCAGGGCGCACCAGTTGACCATTTTTATCACTTGGTCGAAGACTGAGCATAGAGTATCATCACGGGACTGTTTAATTGGAAAAAGACCTCGCATCACCGCATATACCACATGTCCCTATCTGCCGTGAACGCACCACCACACACTGTCCCAGTAGTGTATTAAACCCGTACCAACCCATACCCAAAATCAGGGGGTGCGCCAGGTGGGAGCTAACCGCAGCCTTAACTTTATGCGTTTTTCCCCTAAATTTAATTTTAACTGGCACTACGGAATACCTGTGAATGTCACCGTGCACACAAACAATACTCACCAACTGTGCCTCCACCAATGCCCCGGGCCAAACCAGGTTCTGGTGAATTATCGACTGCATGCTGCCTGAATCAACCATAGCCCGGTGTGTACCCCCTTGAGACCTTACCGGAACACTGTACGTCCCTCCTGGACTGGGGGAGGGTGATGGAGGGTCAACCACCCGGATGGCTGACCTCCATGAGCGGGCAATCACGGCGAAAGTGACCGGGCTGCCCACACCTCCAACACTGCCCTGCCCTGGCATCTGAGGAGCCCCCTGCAGGTTGGGAGCAGCGCCCGTAGCGGATGGAACCTGAGGTAAGGAGACAGAGGAAGACACGCGATGAGGTGGCGCCAGCCCGGCTAAAGGCTGCTGCTGTGGAGGTGAGAGGAGGGACTTCTTCCTCAGAACCGGAGTTGGTGCTCGCCCCTTGGATGGCTGGACGCAGGGGTGGACGGCAAGATGATGCTCCGCCAACACAATTGCAGCCTTGATGTCCGCAGGTCGGTGGCACCTCACTCATTCCGAGGTCCTGGCCGGTAGCCCCTCCACAAACTGCTCCAACAGCTTCCTCTCCCCCTCAGACTCTCCTGGTCGCAGCCCTCAGTAACTGTGCGTAGGCGAACGGGCGGTTGGCAGGACCCAGCCTGGTCTTTCGGAACCAGCGACGATGATCCTCGGGAGAGTCGCCCAGCCGGTCCAGAACAGCCTTTCGGACGTCCTTAGAACTCCCCCAAGATGCTGCTGGTAGGCTGAGCGCCGCGGTCTGAGCCTCCCCCGACAGTACCGGAAGCAGGTGCACGGCCCATTCTGCTGCCGGCCAGGTGTATGCCTTTGCCATCACCTCAAACATGTCCAGGAAAGTCTAAGGGTCGTCTGCGAGGGACATCTTGTGCAGCGCGATCCCTGCTAGAGAGGAAGAGGAAGCAGGTGGTGTTGCAGGCCTTGACCGGGCCAGCAGGTTTTCCAGCACCTGTGTCTGCCTCTCCGACTGTGCCTGGAGCATTTCTATTTGTTATCTGCTCACGGCTGCCTGCTCCCTGTGCATGGCCGCCAGCTTGCCCAGCATCTGCGTCAGTACCGTGTTGCAGGTCAGTCATCTTCTCTGTGCTGGGGTTTTGTTGGGCGCCAATGTGACAGCAGCCCCTCTGAGGGTTCTCCCCAGCACAGACAAATTAAAGTTCGTTTTACTCATTTATTTCACTCACTTTATTCACAATAGTCTTGTGCGGGGGACCAGCTCATCATCAAGCTCTGCAGAAGCCTGATAACGATCCTGGTCATTTGAATCAGGTATGTTGGAAGAGGGACACATCTAAACCATGCAGGATAGTGGCCCTTGAGGACCAGGATTGCCCACCCCTGTTCTATACAGTAGCTTTTCCTCGTGCCCAAGATAGCGAGGAGACTAAGGCTATGAATTTTAAGTGAAACTAAACTAAAAATCACTACATAGAGAAAAAATTAAATAAACTAAACGGGCTATATAAACTCCAGATGTAGGAAAAAGAACACTGGCTGTGAAACAATTCTCTCTATAAAACTTTATCAACAAAAAACACTCCACTGGGGAGGAAAAACAATCAGGCTATGAAAACGCAACTAACAACACTCCAAACGGGAGGATCAGCTCTCACAATGAATAAACAAGAGACCCTCCTAAAACTAGAGGAGGGTATGTTGAGCCACATTTTGTAATAATGGTGCATTATGTAATAAACCTCCAAAATGTAATAACTTTTTCATTTTATTTTGTAATAAAGCCGCATTTCGTAATAAACTGCCCCAACTCATTTTGTAATACATTTTTCAGCATTATGTAATAAGTTATTACATTTTGAGGAGATTATTACAAAATGCACTTGCAACTTTTTATTTACTGGGAAATGTAATAACATGGTGCATTACGTAATAGTACCTGTTATTGTGGTTTGTTTAAATAGAATAGGCAGGTTTAAACAGATGTGTTTTGAGTTCTGATTTGAACTGGAGGAATGAGTCCATGTTTCTCAGTTGGTGTGGCAGTGAGTTCCAGAGACGGGGAGCAGAGTGGCTGAATGCTCTGCTCCCCGATCATGGTGGTGAGACGAGCGGAGGGGACAGACAGGTGGATAGAAGAGGAGGACCTGAGGGAGCGGGAAGGAGTGTGAACATGGAGGAGGTCGGACAGATATGGAGGGGCGAGGTTGTGGATGGCCTTGAATGTTAACAGGAGGATTTTGTATTGGATCCGAAACTGAACCGGAAGCCAGTGAAGCTTTTGGAGGACATGAGTGATACGGTGGATGAAGGGGGTCTGAGTGATGTTACCGGCAGCTGAATTCTGGATGAGCTGGTTTGCAGAGGGTTTTGTTAGGGAGGCCGAAAAGGGGTGAGTTGCAGCAATCCAAACGGGAGGTGACGAGGCTGTGGACAAGGATGGTGGCGGAGATGATTGATGTTTTGTATGTGGAAGATTGGAAGGATTGTATATGAGATTGGAAGGATAGAGTGCTGTCAAGGAGGACAGCCAGACTTTCAACCTGAGGGGTGGGTCAAACGGAGCAGTTGTCAATGTTGATTGAGAAGCTGTTAGTTTTGGAGAGGAGGGATTTGGTTCCAATGAGAAGAACCTCTGTTTAATTTCTGTTTAATTTGAGGAAGTTTCTGGTGAACCAGGTTTTTATTTCAGTAATGCAGTCGGTGAGGTAGGTGGGTGGCAGAGTGGAGGAGGGTTTACTGGTGAGGTAGAGCTGGGTGTCATCTGCATAGCAGTGCAAATCAATGTTGAATCTTCTGAAGATATTGCAGAGGGGAAGGAAATAAATGATAAAGAGGAGGGGCCCCAGCACAGAGCCCTGGGGCACACCTGTGGTGACAGAGGAAAGGACGGATTTGAAGGATTTGAGCTGAGTGAACTAATGGCTCATTCACACTGGGACCTACTCGCTACGCTTCGCTTTGGATCGTTTGGGACTGCCCCCCCTCGGTAGCATTCACATTGCCGAGGATAGTGCCTCCTCAGTGTACCTTGCTGTCATTCGTGACATCATCTTTTATGTGACACACAGATGTGGAAAGAAGCGATGGAGGAACAACTTTTTAATGTTTTTAATTTCTCTCTGCACTGCTGCAAAGTCCTGCGGTAGCCACGTGGAGCCATCTGGTCCGAGAGTTGCTTGTAAATCCTTTAATTTCGGACCGCGCCGTCCAGCTCCCGCTGAATGTTCTCATCTGCGACTAATGTCAAAAAGGTTTGCACCTCGTCCACGGGGCAGGATTTCTAGTAGCTGATGCCATTTCTCTTCTTGTTGTTATTTTAAACACGTCTGCATGGTTCGGCGAAGATTTAAAAATGTCGTGCTTGCAGGGACAGATTACATGCAGCGCAGTGATGATGCAACGACGCAGTGACGATTCCAACCAAAAAGATTTTAGTACCTGCTCCGACCTGACCAGGTACTTTTTTTGGAACCGCCGGAGAGGAAGTACGAAAAGTTGTACCAGGTACCAAGTTCCAGGTACTTTTTTTCCAGTGTGACTGCGCCAAAACTGAAACGAAGCGAAGCGAGTAGGTCCCAGTGTGAATGCGCCATAAGTGCGGCCAGAGATGTAGGAAGTGAACCAGTCTAATGGAGTATTGGTGATGCCAATGGAGCATAGTCTGTTGAGGAGGATGGTGTGACAGTATTGAAGGCCGCACTCAGGTCGAGCAGGATGAGGATGGTGAGGAGTCCAGAGTCAGCTGCCATAAGAAGATCGTTGGTGATTTTGCTGAGTGCTGTCTCTGTGCTGTGGCGTGGGTGGAAACCATATTGGAACTGTTCATATAGGTTGTTAAGGGATAGGTGGGAGCGGAGTTGGACGATAACTGTTTTTTCCAGGATTTTTGAAATGAAGGGTAGATTGGAGATCGGATGGCAGTTGTTGAGATCGGAGGGGTTGGCACCAGATTTCTTCAAAATTGGAGTGATGGCAGCAGTTTTGAAGGATGTCGGTACAGTTCCAGTAGTGAGAGATGAGTGGATGATGGTGGAGATAAGGGGGACCAAGGAAGGGAGGCAGGCCTTGACCAGTTGTGTGGGAAGAGGATCCAGTTGACAGGTGGATGATTTGGATTTCTGGATGTGTGCTTTGATTTCTCAGTAAATGGGGAGCTGGAAGGAGGAGAATGAGTGTGTGGGTGAATGAAAATCAGCTGAGGTGCTGAGGTGAGGGTTTGAGCCAAGGTGCTGATGGATTTTCTGGATTTTTGCAGTGAAATAAGACATGATGAACTTGCATAAGGAGGTTGAGTACAAGTGAGGAGGGAGAGAGTCACGGGGTTGGGAGATGGTGTTAAGTAGTGAGAACAGTGACTTGGTGTTTCCTTCATTTGTTGAGATTAAACTGGAGTAGTAGTGGGTTTGGTGCTGGCAATGGAGTCCTTATAGCGGATGATGTGGTGGTTGTACATTTCTTTGTGGATAGTGAGATCAGACTTTCTGTGCAAACGCTCAAGTTGCTTGGGCTTTCAAGAGCCGAAGATTGTGAGTGAACCAAGAGGCAGAGATGGAGAAAGAGACAGATCTGGTTTATAATGTGAGAGAATTGAGAATGTTATGGAGTCCAGTATTGTAATGAGAAACCAGTTCATCAGGGGTGGATAGATTATGAAAGTCCAGAGGGCAGTTAATACCTGGAATGAGAGTGGCAGGGTTAATGTTCTCAATGTTACAGAATGAGATGAGACATGGTGTCTTAGTAGTGGTAAGAGTGAGTTTGACTATAAATGAGAGGAGAAAGTGCTCAGTTATGGGGAGTTTAGAGTGGTGACACCAGAGCAACAGGTTAGGTCCGGTATGTGTCCTTTGGAGTGTGTGGGAGTATTGGTATGCTGCTGAAATCCAAAGCAATCTAAACAGGAAGTGAAGTCGTTGTGAGGGAGAGATTGGTATTGTCCATGTGGCTATTGAAGCCGCCCAGTAGTATTATGTTGGATGAAAGAGGATAAATGGGTAAGGAAAGCAGCAAAGTCATGTAAGAAGACACTATTCATTTTTGGGGGGTGGTAGACAGCAGTGATGATGGTGGGAGTAGGACCAGACAGCTTGCAGACAGCGGATTCAAATGAGGAGGAGACAGGTAACAAACACCGGCGTGGCTTTCCACTTCTCACGATAGATTATCACCGCGACCGGAGGCACGGGGTTGACAGATGTAAACAAACCCTGGTGGAGTGGCTTCACCCACTTCACTGGTGGGTCCACCCATATGCTGGGGCAGTGGGCCCTTGCTTCTGATGCATATATTTTGTTTCCAACTCATTCCACTATGCAAATAATACACATTATTAAACAGAATACCTCATTCATTGTGATCTGGGATGTTGTTTAAAGGTTCACTTTAGTTTTTTGAGCAGTGTATTGAAGGGTGTGTGTGTGCTGTTTTTTTTTGCACATGCCCAACTTTCCTTCAAATGTGTAATGGTTTAAGTTATTAACTTTTAATATGCCCCTAGAGGCATATATTTGAGTTTTACTCAAAACTTTTTTTCCAAACTGTTTTTAATGCAGTGAGCATAACTTGGACAGTGTGCAGGTTTAAATTCAGTCATATCATTTCTTATCAAGGGCAAAACATCTACATATCTTTAGATCAACTGTAAAATGTCTTCATCCTTCCATATATTCAATTTCACAGATAATATTTGGCACAGTTTTTTCATACCTGGCATTCGAACTCGGTTTGCTGTCTCAATTAAGCTGCAAGCAGCACATGATCTCTGCAGAACTGAAGGGCGCAGCAGCCAATCAGATTACACCCCTGGGTGGGTGACGGACAGTGTAAAAAGCTTTGAATTTGGCCACAAGTGATTGGCCTTTATAATTTAAATAGGTAACTAACATTCTTTTTGGAGTATACTGTCATACATAGATTTCTTAGACTACTGGTTTGAGATATGATGTCATATTTGGGAGGAATAGTCAATAATGCGTCTCTGCAATAGAGACAGTTAAAGTACATGGTGAAATATTCATCAGTGATAAAATCTAAAAAGTGTAACAGCTTCACAAAACTGACTCAGTCGTGTCAGGTACACAGCTGGCTAACATCAGCTGACAGCCTTAAGCTACTGTCACACCAGACCAAGAGAGGCTGTCGCAACGAAACCCCTGAGAGCTTTGAACTGTAAAAAGGTTTGTTTTATTGCAAACTGTTTTTTTATTTGGAAGAAGAAGGAGAAGAAGCAGCTACACAGGTTCATCATCCAATCATCCAAACTCCTCCTAAATCTGCAGGAGCAGAGCCACGCCAGCTAGAGTCCACTTAGATGGATTTTCTTTCGTCTTCAAGTTGAAAGTCCAGACATATGTGGGCCCCCTCTGGCGGGTCTTATACACGGGACACTGGTACACATTTCTGCTGTCCTGCTTGTCTACTGGGATGGCCCTGATGAAAATGACCGGTACAGTTGGGGTGAGCTCCTTCAGCCGAGCCTCTACAATCATGCCGGCCTGAAAGAGAAAGAAAAGGCCAGAGGGAGGA
>OOFC01048871.1:25510-45330 GCA_900323345.1 Pseudochromis fuscus
CCTGGGGGGGGGGGGGAGGCACGATGTTGCGTCAGTCACGTCCTGTTTTGTAATGGACATTTTCAAAATAAAGCACCATTTCTGTTACAGCAGTTGTCATATCACAACCACACAGTTGATGGTGTTTAGAAAAATAAAGCATTGTAGCGCATATCTCTTTACAATGGTTTCAATGAAAATGAACAAGCGACTCTTTTCTTTAAAAGAACAAACTATATTTCCAGTGTTGAATATGAACTACATTTTATCTTGTATCTTGCAAAGTGAAAGTTATTAACTTCACTGTTTTATCCATAAACACAAATAAAACAAGGAAAACAATGCAACCGCCTTCTACAGGTTAGAAGGCATGAGCAATCAAACCCAATCAGTGATTTGAGAAACATCTTTTAAAGGAATATACTTGAAGGAAACACTGTAGGAAACAATACAAAATAACAACCATAGATATTCTCCAAGATAACATTAAGAGTTACTCAAGTTCCAAACACAGATCATTCCTCTCAGTCCAGCTCCTCTTCGCCTGAAAGACCGAAGCAGCAGACAACGGACTGATCGATCATCCACGCACCACACATTCATAACAGAATTTCCTCTTCATTTCTGTTACCATTACACATACATGTAAACTTTAAATAACTTATATAAGATGGATGTTAACGTGGGTCACCATGTGCTGTCAAAACAGCTTTAATACATCTTGGCATTGATTCTACAAACATGTGAACTCTGCTGGAGCGACGCAGCATCATTGTTCTGACAGATATTCCTCAGACATCACTCTTCACAGATGGACCCAGCCTGTGGCAGGAAAATGCCCCCCACTGTACAACTGAGCCACTGGATGGTCTCACTGTAGGATTCAATCATTCAGGCCTGCACTGTTGCTTTAGAGTATGACACATGTACTCGCCCACTTGTCATGAATATGCTGAAGGATGACTCACCTGACCACGTCACCTTTCTCCACACCTCTGTAATCTGGCTCAGGTTTGTAACTTTACATCCTACTCAGTGTAACTGTTTACAGACTGCTGCTGACAGTCACCTGGGGAAGAGCTGCTCCTTTGTTTTTCTGAACATATTGTCTTTCCATCAGATCTCGGTGCAGACGTCACTGTGTTCCTATTAACACCAGGCAGCGGAGCAGTCTTGCCATCCTACAGTGAACCCTCTTTGAAGTCGCTGATTCTTTTTCTCTCGCAATCTTGGTACAAAATCTGATTCAATCAGTCACAGCTATGAGCTCAGCATTTCTCTACATGCCACAGAGCATGACTGAATGTTAATTGTTTAACTGCAGAGTACAGTGCACCTGTGTGGCAGCATTTGTTGTGTTTTTCTCTCTCATTTATTCAGGTGTCTTTAAAGTGTCACCCATCTGTATTAAAGGTCTTAGAAATGTCTGTGTGAGTCACTGGTTTAGCTAATCTTGCATCAGCCAGTTCACTTCACACATTTTCTTTTAATTAATCGCATTACAAAAGCCAAGTGTCATGCAGTGTCAAACCCAGGATTTAAGGGGGTCCCAGGAGATGGAGGACCCCGGGGCAGCTGCCTACTTTGCCTGGTCGGTAATTCAGCCATGGCAGGATAATACGCAATAGGACTTCTCATCTCGTTGATGATGTAAGCAACTGGTTTTAATATGAAGACAGTGGAATCAAAATGCCTTTGATGCTTAGAAAGTTTTGGTCAAAGCTACGACTGCACTTATTGTAGAGTTAAGAAAGTAAACACACAACAAAACAAAAACAAATACAGAGTACAAATATCCGTCAAAACATAATCCAGCTCCACTGATGCAACAGACTGGTCGATATTACCGGCCTGTCGTGAAACAGCAATCTTGTTAAAGCATTCAGGAGATTTTGCCCAGATTTTAATGATTTTGTCTTTGGGTGATGATAAATGGTAAATGGAGCACATTTATATAGCACTTTCTTGACCTTAGCTAGGTCCCAAAGCACTTTACAAGGCAACTCATTCACACACACACTCACACACCAATGGCTACCGAGCTGCCATGCAAGGCGCTAGCCACCATTGGGAGCAACTTAGGGTTCAGTCACAGACACTTCGACATGTGGACAGGAGGAGCTGGGGATCTAACCCACAACCTTACGATTCATAGGCGACCCGCTCTACCACCTGAGCCACAGCCGCCCGACATCCTATCAAGTTTTTCTGTAATGTTGCTGACAAAGAGAAACCCGGAAGTTACTTATGTAGGCGTCAAATATTAAAACAGCTGTTATCCAAATCTAAAATTACCAACAGACCAGCGCGTCATCTATCACCTATAGTGGTGAAGACATCTCATCTCAGCTCTCATCGTCCTTCTGGAAAAAATTTTGGTGAGTGCCCATCACCAAATTTACAGGAAAGTTTGTTTACATCATGAGGTACCTCTGATATGAATTAGAGAAAAATTAAAACGTTTTTTTTCACTCATGTTTGAATTTTATAATTAGTGACAACTTTTTTCTTAATGACCTGAGAATAAAGCTTGTTAGATTCGTTGGGTTGACACTATCAAAATGACACTAGAATCAGCTGTCTAGGTGCTATACTTTTAGAGATATGGGTGTTTTAATCCACTTAGTATCACTAATTAGCTTAAAGTTTGTTAGTGTGGATCTCATTATTAAGAGTTATAGAGCAAAAAAATTTCCAGTTCTGGCTATTACTCAAGGGTCTCAATTATTCCCCAAAATTTGAAAAAAATCTGAGAGGTCAAGGGAAATTCTTGGTTGATTTGACACAGGTTGACCTCACTGCGCAGATAGTTTTCTGCAGAGTTGGTGGAGACCAAAAACAAAGCTAAAAGAAGAGCAGATATTTGTCATGTGGAAAGAAAAATGACTTCAAACAAATGCTAATCCTGTTTAAATGGACAACTTGTTCCTTTCAGTTAATGTCAGCATGCCTTTGATTTTCTTTTCTACCCCCAAGTGGCCAAAAATAAAATTGATTAGTGCAGGTATCATCTATTCACCCTCCTGGAAATGTATTACCTTTCATTTGTTAAATGTACAATGGTTTAGCTCCCCATGTATAATCCTCTGCTAGCATGAAAGTCTCCTGACCTTGAGTCCAAGGCTTAGCTCGCGAAGAGAGCGTCTGATCTCCTGGGTGAGGAGGTTCATGCGTTCGCATTCCTGCAGCGCCACCACCTGGTATGGAGTCCTCTCCTCCGCCTTCCCCAGAAGCTCGGCCATGTTGAACTCTTCCGGGAGCCTCTCCATAATCTCCTCCAGCACCGTACGCACCTGACAATGTGGCCAGGACAGAAGAAGAGAGCAGGGTTACAGTAAAACAGTCTATCCTGCTGTCACCAAGGTGACAGGGTAAGTAAACGACTGATGAGAAACGGGGTTATCTGCGTCTGATAAACTCAGTCTTGCCAATGCTGACAGCCTGAGAAACTGTTAGCTTGAAAAAGACAGTTCCATAAATATTCATGAAGATATATTTTTGCAACGCCAGCTCTTTATTTTCAATAACAGTATAATCCCTGCAGAAAATCAATGCTCACATCATATTTTTGTGGGTAAGTGATGAAAGCTAATGTCTGTGTCAACATTTTCCCAAGACAACCAGCATTAGCGATCAATCAATGGATTAGGTGCCGAACAAAGGATATGAGGTCATCATATCTATGGATTTTATTTTCAGTTCAAATATCTGATTTGGGTTTGGCCGTTCCTGAACACCCTGAATACAAAGTGGGGCCTTGTTGGTGAGCTGTGCACGGCTGTCATCTGTTCAGACAGAGGCCTGGATACTCCTGAGCCGGAAAGGTCACACATCATAATACATCGATGAATGGAAACACAACACAACACAAAACGTCCAGAGCTGAAATGTTTGATACCAGTGGGTTGTTTCATAAGATAAATCAGTGAAACTAGTTCAGTAATTCAGGCATCATCTATTTATTTGAATCAGTCTACTTATGGATGTTTAAATGGGTCTGAGCTAATTTGCTGTTGAAAATCTCTCATCTCATCCATCAACAACCTGAACCTGGATTTGGCTGTTTTGTAAATCAGACTAAAACTGTAAGGCCATGTTTAAAGCTGGAGTGCTGGATTTAGTCTCATAAATCAGTGGTCCCTGGACCGGGGACCGGTACCGGTCCCGGTCCATTGGGCAGTTGTTACCGGTCAGCACAGAAGGAATAAATAAATTATTGCATTGCATTGATTATTAGAGTCTGAAAGACATTTTATTTTGAAAGGAACGACTGGATTCTCTTCAACTTAACTTTTGCCATTGCCTCTTGACACATCAATACACTTTGCTTGGTCACATGATAAAACGTATCACCTATCACGTATAATGTCAGATACGTTAGCCAAAAAATTAGCCCGCAAACTAGCAAAAATGAATAAAATACAAACGTCTTTGGAGAGCTTCTTTGCAAAGAGAACAACTTTTTATGCCGGTCGTATTATATAATTTTCGCTGTACTTATCTGCCACCTTGAAATTAATGCCTACATTAAACCGGTCCGTGGTGCAAAAAAGGTTGGGGACCGCTGATATAAATGATACATTGAAGCACTTCTCAACACAATTCTTGTTAAGTCTATGAACTCTCGTTAAATCTTTTTACATTTCACTGTATATCACAGTTTAATTGTGGTGACATTCCTGTGCTGTTACACCAGCAGATGAAGTAATCTTCAGAATTCAGTTTGAATTCAAACAGTTTGAAGATTGTCTCAGGACAGAAATTAGTTGGTTTTACTTGAAGTGTTTTTGAAATGTTTTTAATAGATTAAGTTAGAGCCTGCTTAAAAACTTGCTCTGACATTTTCAGAGATATGAGCACTTGCTACAACCACCGTCAGCTCTTCGACTGATCGGGTGCTCAGAGCTCACGTTTTTTTGTTTTTTCTCCAGTTAAAGTTTTTAAATATAATTTTAACGCTGCACTACAGCCTGTTATTGTACATTAAACTGATCAATTTAGTGGTTTTCCCCACATTAGTAGAAACTTGTTATTCTGACTATAACCGTGCAGACTGTCGGCTTGGGGGTACAAATGTTTGTGTGCTGCACAGTGATGAAGCAATGACGCAGTGACAATTGCAGCCAGTAAGATTTTAGTACCTGCTAGTACCTGACCAGGTCCTTTTTTGGAACCACAGGAGATGAGGTACTAAAAAAGTGGTACCAGGTACCAAGTTCCAGGTACTTTTTGCAGTGGAAAAAAGTACCTGGTACTGTGTACTTTCTGATTTACGTCTTTACCCTAAGTATTGGATTATACTCTTGGAAGTGTTGGAATTTGGTTTTAACCATTTCCTACTCTCCAGTGGTAGCAGTGAGGCATTAGCAAGTGTGTTAACATTATTTGCTGTTTTGAGAAATTTGGTACCTGTTCCAAATGTCGCTCTGATTTCATAAAAAACCCCAACGCCAAAACCTCAGTGATGCAGAACCAAAGTGGAGTGAGATACATTTCTCTGGGTATCCTTGTCCCTAAAGGCAGTACGCATGCATCATCATCATCATCATTATGTCATTTCTCTCACTGCCAGAAGAGGGAGACAAACATTCCACACTGATGAATTAAGAACTAACCTTTGAGCATACACCCTACATAAAAAAGGACGAAGCTAACGGGACATCAGCCGTTGGTTTGTGGACTCAGGAGTTTGGTATTTGAACGTGGCCATGCTGGTTGTTTGGAGTCACAAGTGACCATATTTGGATATAAGTGAGAAAGTGGGTCTGATGTATATGTACCGTATTTTCCGGACTATAAGCCGCTACTTTTTTCTGACGCTTTGAACCCTGTGGCTTAAACACCGCTGTGGTTCATGTATCGGCGGCACGAAGCTCGTTAACTTTTTACAAGCTAGCAAGCTCCATGCCACCGATACAATTAGCCTCGTCACATCAGACCTGGTCAAAGTGGACCACATGAAACTGTTTGAATAAATTCAATAGTGGCTTATAGACAGGAGCGGCGTATAGACAGGTGAGCTCAATAGTCCGGAAAATACAGTAAAACCACAGAGCAGCACACGTATAATACAGATTAATGAAACAAGAACAGATGCTGCTAAAACTTCTCTTAGGATCAGTGGTGAGCTCACACGGGTACAGGTTAACTCCACTTTACTGAAGTCTGCCGAGCAGCGATCACCTTGTAATCATGGCCTCATGGGTTCAATCCCCTGTAAATATTATGAGATGCCCTTGTGTCATCGGTCCTGAAAATTAATATAGCAGGTGTGGGTATTAACATCAGTTCTCCATCAGCTGGATTTCACTGTTGGGTTTGCACAGGTAACATTAGAGCCTCCATATGGTGGAAATACTGTTTTAATAGCTTGAGATTGACTGTCTGCTCCTTTGGTTTTCAGTGTAATTGACAGATTTTATTCCAGTGACATTTAAAGAGATCACTTGGGAAAAATGCTTCGAACCCTAACAGTGTAGCCCTGCAGCCGCTGGAGAAAACTGCTCATTAGGTTTATTTAAAATTCATTTTAAAAGTTCAGACTGAAGAAGGTAAAATGTGCTTATGAGTGTACAGCAGTGGTGCGGGAATATTAAATAATATTCAGGTGTGTTTGGAAAGTTACACTGTGGGAGATTAACTGTAGTCGTCACGTCTGAGGTGTAACTAAACCTGAGTTTTAGTTTGGCCAGAACCAGAGCATTTGATAATTTTCTTTAACATCCTTCTTGTTGGATCGTTGTCACAACTTGAGAAAATCTTTTTTAATCATTTTCCAGCTTTAATATTTTTCATCCAGATGGTCAGAACAGCTGTAAGTGTTGTGGGTTTTTCAAACATGACGGACTGTTTGTCTTTCAGAGAAACAAATGATTACCACTGTGATTTGTAACGTGATTCCAAGGAAATGTCAAAATGTAACTTTTTTTTTCTTTTACTCTGAACAAAAAGCAATTATTTGGATTAATACGTAGAGTTAAATTCATGCTTGAGAAACACCTCATCATTCACAAGCATGAAAGCAACCATGCCTTCGTTGAAAAAAGAGGAAATCAAATTGATGGCAATAAAAAATGTAACTGGAACATAGATTCCTTTTTGCTGCTTGTTTCAAGCAAGAGTAAGCATAAATGACTTTTTAACAAAGCTAACACTCAGACAACCAAAGACCCTTTATTTATGATATTAAAAAAGTGACACTGGCTCCACTGGGGTGGTCTGCAAGGCTGCACTCGCTCTGACAGAATATTTGTTTGAGCTTTTACACTCAAATAAGCTTCATTCCAGAGTAGTACTGAACCAGAAAACACACCAGAAAATGCCATCCCAGTAAAAATCACCCTGGGTGCTTTCAGAGCCCCCAAACAGTTGGTCTGCAATTTATTTTCAATTCAGTGTGCAGGAGCTACAGAAAATGTCACCTGTTGTCATCACACATTTAAGATTTGGCGTTCTCGCCGGTGGTCGATGAGACAGTCGTCTCCGTGGAAGGTTCGCATATCTGCTCGGGATATCTCCTGTGTGTGAGGGCTTGACTTTTCACGACAGCATATCATATCAAAATCATCATCCCAGTTCAAATGCTACCATTTCGATTCCTCTAAATATCACTGACCCTGCAAGTGGGGCTGTCATAAAAAAAATTCCTGCCATGCAGCCAAACACTGTTCAAACCCACAGAGTGTGTTTTACAATTCTGGTGGAGATCCCAAAGTTTCCAAACACACCAGATATGTCAGGCCAAGTTTTGGTGGAAATGTGCATAAAGTGATGAAGGAGACATACAGAATGCTTCGAGCTGAGGGACGGCTGCAGACACAGAACACATGGATGTGAATATTTCACCCATGTATCATATATGCATGAGGGGCCCTGGTGACTGAGCACGAAACTCTGAGAGAATCTGGAACTTGTTGCTGAAAAACTTTAACTCCTGAAAAAAAGATGAAGAGATTATCGGCCAAAATATTGATCTCTCACTTCTTTTTATCATTTTATTTTGAAAGCTCGCCTTTGGTTCCATCACCATGTGTTGTTTGTTTGTATTTCTTCATGGTCACAGATGGTATTTATGTTTCATAAAGACAGCAAAATACATTGACCTCCAGCAAGGAGGTTATGTTTTACTCTCGCTGGTTTGTTTGTGTGTGTGTTAATGACATTACATTATAAACCTATGAACAGATCTCAGAGATTTTATTTATTTATATTTTTAAATACAGGGTATTTCCCAAAGGAACAAATGATTACATTTTGGGTAAGATCAGAGATCCCAGAATCCCGTAACGGGCAAATGTTTTATCAAAGACGATGGTAACAGAGAACCAGTCAGGGGCAGAAAAAAGTAGGTGATAAACAAAACACAGTGAAATGTTTCTGTTTTATCATCCTGTGTGTGTTTGTAGATTTTCAACAAACTCCATTAAAATGTGACAATGTCTACAATCAGCAACAATTTGGTGGAGATCAGACATGGATTATGCCTCGGTGGTCATCCAGGTCATGTTTCTCCAAGTAAAGCTCAGTCAGCACAGGACAGATGGTTTGGAGGAGGACTGAAGGAGGACATCTATGTGAAGGTACAGAAAACGTCCCTGAACAAAGGAGGAGGTCTACAACTCCACCTTTCCCTCATCTGCACTGCCGACATCTCATTCATTTCCCAGGAGAATTAACAAACATCAACATTAGACCTCAGGGAACCTTCTTAATGAGGGTCAGTCATACTGTATCTGGCCTCATGTGACTCCAGTGACTCCAACAACGTTCGTTATGTCAGCCAGGAGCACTAATGAGCGGGTGGTATCGACCCTGTTAACGATGCCACTGAGTTTATACCTGCTGGCAGTCGGTCAGAACTGAAGAAGCCTCTTGGATGAAACGTCTTCAAGAATCTTCAACCAGGTCTAGTCGAGTGCTTTCTTCTTTCAACTGACATTTGTTTATACTAGTTTAGATAAAAATAACACATTTAGTGTCATTTTCAAAACTCTCTCTGGCTTTGATCAGGTAGTAGTTTTTGAACCAAACCAGGCAGAACTCTGCCACCTTAACTGATGCATATACCAGAGAAAAAGGAGGAAATTACAGGAAAGATTAAGGGCTGCCAATTCATAATAGTGGGATTATTACAATGGATGCAAAATGGAAATGTCTGGCAAAGTGAAAACTTGAGGGAAATATTTGGAGGGAATTAAGGCTCTAACCAAGCAAACAAACCCAATGAATAGTGATAGAGCAATCCCCTGCCGTAACATATGTCGTCCAGATTTCCTCGCAGGTTTCCAATGAGTTATATATGGACTCCAAAGACAGGAAGAATTAAAGGACTGGATTTGGTCTAAGTAAGAAGGGTCTTGGAACGTTATACAAAAAACTGTTACCACCCAAAAGTAAGTTCCTGTTAGAGTTGAAATTATTATTAGATCATTATCTAATTTGTTAATCAACAGAAAATTCATCTGCATCCATTGTATGTATTTCAATGGTTAGTCATAACATATGTGCTAATTTCAATTTCAACTGTGGGGGCTTGCTGATTTTCTCTGTCATATGTGAGCAGTGGTGGAAAGTAACGGAGTACATTTACTTGAATACTGTAGTTAAGTACATTTATTCAGTATTTGTACTTTACTTGAGTATTTGTTTTTTTGGAAACTTTTACTTTCACTCCGCTACATTTCAAAGGCAAATATTGTACTTTGGACTCCACTACATTCCTAGGAAGTGTGTGGTTACTTACTTTATATACAGTCTATGCTGCAATGTGTTTCAGGCAGTTTGTCCAGGTAGAGTTACCGTCGCTCATGCGCAAATCAGCAGGAAGTGACCGGCAGCGAAACGAACAATAAAGAGGGAAGACAGGAAACAGCATGGTTTTGTCGTTTTATGTTTTTTTTTAAAACGCTATATAGCATGTTAGCCTCTCAATGGGAAATTTGAAAACAAAGAAGCAAGACCGAACAGTCAACCAACAAAGTATTATACACACTCTGCAGGAAGGAGTTTTTTTTTCATCGAAGCCCTTTCAGATTAAAATACCACATTAACAGGAAGCAGACGTTAGTCGGGGATTGACTCGGGCACTGAGAACAATACAGCAACGTACTGATATCAGAAAATGTACTTTTACTTTGTACTTTTGAATATTTACGTATTTTTAAATGCATGTACTTTTGAATACTTAAGTATTTTAAAGGTAAGTACTTTAGTACTTTAATTTGAGTAACATTTTGACCAATAACTTTTATTATATATTTAGTTGAGTAAGATTTGACCATAAGTATTAGTAGTTTGACTTAAGTACTGAAGTTGAGTACTTTGTCCACCACTGTATGTGAGTTGGCACAACAGTTGGAAAACATTAGCAGCTTGTGAACAATGTTTCTCTACTTTCTGACACTTTATAGACACATTAGTGTAAAGATTCAGAATGTATCGTTTAAGTAGGGGAGTGTTTTTCCTGGTTTTGTGGGTGGACCCTATAGTTCCAATTAGGTGAAACCTTACTGCAACAGAATGCATTCATATTTTATTATAAATATGATGATTTATAATAAACTGTTTCAACATGACAAAACCTCAGTGTCAGTTTAATAAAGAGGTGGTTTTCACAGTGTGGTGAGGAAGCCTGTGGCCGACCCTGTACAGAAATCTGACAGAGAGCCAGGTCTTATCACCCGATATCTGAGCCTTGTCAGAAGAAGTGCAGTTATACTGTGGTGGCAATCAATGAGATATTCAACACTCACCTCAAGGTGTCCACATGTAGTGTACAACAACTACTGTTCATCAAAACAGAAGTGGGTAATGAATGGCTGCCATTTTTCAGTCAACTTCAAACACATTTTAGCAGCGTGACTGATTTCAGTGCAGTCATTAGTGCCTTCGAAGTACACACATACTTTTCAAAGTGGTGTCATACACAGAGGTTTGGCTGAACTGATCAGAGGTAAGAGCTCTAAGGATGAATGAGGAGGACCGTACTGAGCCAGACCAGGTGTCTCTATTGCCTTATGAAGGTGGCAGGTTAGTGGATGAGTCCTCACTCAGGCTGTGCTCTTTACAAATTCTCAACACAGCTTTATCTTCAACCATCTACAGATAAAACCCCCAAATACTTCCACACACACACTTCCCCTGAGTTGTGCTGTGATTACCCAATTAGCTTTGCTCGCTAGTATTCTCATCCAGTTTTATTTGTTCACCAAGTTTCCTGACAGGTGAGTAGGCATTTAATTTTTTAAAAGTACCATCTAATAGACAACAATCCAAACAGTTTCAAATACTCCAGATGCTTCATACACACTCAAAGTTTGAATAACAAGTTCAAACAAAAGAAACTACCGTACAGATCAGGCTATTTAGAAACTTAGTGTTAAGAGTCTTTACCTTCTCCTCTCGTGTTGTCCCGCCTCCCTCACCACCGCCTCCATCTCTGGGCTGCATCTCCAACACCGTGCGGAAAAGCTTCTCCGAGGTTTGCGTGAGGAAGCCGATCTCAGCGTTGGGATGAAGGCCGTACAGGTAGGGCGACTCGGCAGGGAGGGTGTCGTCGATGTACTGGAGCAGGAGAAACGGTGTCAGGATGGTGCAGAAGTCTTGTATTGTAAGAAAACACCTTTCGTGTTCCCCTTTTAAGCCTTCAGCTTTCATAAAGACTGAGCTCCATCCTCTGAACTGAACGGTTTCAGGTGCGTGTTGTTCTAATTTCATTCTCATTTCAACCTGCACCTAAAGTCCTTTCAAATTAACAGCATGAAAATTGGCAACTCCAATTACTTCCTGTCTGTAAAGTCCTATCATTTTTTTCCTTCCCTCGTGTGTTTCATCTGAAGTACTGCTGACAAAGGACAAGAATGGAAGTATATAAATGATGAGATATTTCTGGGGGAGATTCAAACACTCCGGATCAATTGACAGACTGCTAATGACCATAACAAGGAGAAGAAAATGTGGCATTTTCCATCTGCTGGTCCATAATGAATATCAATATGCTTTTAAGTTAGTGGCAGATGAAAGTGGAAGCTTTTTGTGGGGCACTTACATTAAATAAAAAAGTTCTTCTAATCATAATGTCCTGATGAAAGTTCTGATGGAAACTATACTGGCCTTTAATACGGGAACACTTTGTAGTCGGCTTGTTTGATCTGCTCAGTACTTTCAGGCTAACTTCTACTGATTGCGTACACCTGTATATTGTTGAAAGAGGAGTAAAACTGCTGAGTCACTGGCTTCTCCTTTGTGCCTATCCTCTCCTAAATATACTGTAACTTTGCCCCAGATGGTCGTGAGGGAGGCGCCGGCCTAACAGAGCCCCGGGGACCCACAGGCCTTTAATGCCCCATGTTCTACGGCCAAATCTCCACCGCTCGGTGCTTTTTCTGGCTCTGTGGTGACAGCAAACTGTAAAAAAAAAGCTCCAGCTCTTCCCACCGGAGCCACTATGACAGCCAGGATGTCACCGAGCAGCGCCCAGACGTGAGGAAAAATTTGATACAAGTCACACCCCCTCCCACTCCGTGTGGCTCCCCGGGGAGCTCATAGGGCGGAAATCTGGGTTGATGGCTATTATTCATATACATTTTGACAGTTGTCACTAGTAAAGCTGGTGCCTGTTGTCACAAAGAAGATTTAAACACAATCTAATCTTAAGCGACCCCAATATGCTTGGCCTTGGTTATTTATTCACATCTGAGAATGGTAAATAATATCTGTGGTGTTACAGTGAGCTACAGCATCCTGGCTTCACCCTGTCAATCACAGTTTGTGCTAAATGATAAATAACAATAGACGGCGAGGTAGACTGAGGTGAAGAAGTAACCTCATGATGCCTGGAGCTGTCACGGCTCTAAAAGCAAAGTCAGGCTTTGTCATGTCAACGTTATTAACTGTGATCACACAGGGCAGGGGCTGATTTACAGTGCTGCTGCATGTTTACCTACTGAAGCAGTTTTAATGTTTAAGAGCAGCAGAGCAGCTCGGTGAGAATCTCCTGGTTTTGATCGCAGTTGAGTCACACCAGAAAAAAAGGAAAAGCAAAATTTATTTGTGCATTTTTATGAAGCAGTAGGTGCTGGATGTTTGCTGACGCTGTGGTTTAACTCTGTTTCCTTGAGGCTATGAAGAAAATTACATCCATATTGATGTGTGGTGAGTGAGCATGTAGCACTCGCGTATCGTGATGCACGCCCAGCAAAAAACAGGATATGTAGGTGGGACAAAACATTTGGAGCAATTTGACTGGTTCATTGAAACACAACAAAACACCATAGCTAGCTAGCTAATGTTGCATGAATCAAGATATTTTATTGATCCCCATGGGAAATTGGGTACTAGTTAACATTAGTGCTATGTCTTGTAGCGTCTCTCCAAAAAGAAGCTGCTACATGTGCTAACCTTTGACCCGCCTTGTCAGTGTACAACAGAATACAGCTACTGTAGGTGATGCCAAAAACCAACCTTTTGTATTGATGCGTTATGTGAGGGTATAGCATTCTCTAAGCAAAGGTAGTGCAGTGTTAGTGAAGAGATTCAGGAAGAAAATCAGCACTTAAGTTAATGATGGAAGACACCAAACGCAACAACAGTGTCATCCCATGTGGGGTTGGAGTTCTTCAAACCCAGTGAACAAACCCTGAACCTATATATTGGTATAAAACAACCACTCAACAAGGACGACCCATTTCTCAGCCCCAGACTTTTAGTTTACTTCCATCTGAAAGAGACAAGACACTATGGAGGACAGTAGTGTCTTGGATAGGGAGGACATATGGTTCAAAAGAGGACTGAAGGAGGCTATTTATGTCAAAGTAGAGGACGAGGTCTACAACACCACACTATCCTCCACCTACACTGTTGTTGTCTCATTCCCTCACAGAAGAATCAATTAACGTCCACACTTGACCTCACGTGACCAGTCCAATGATTGTCATTCACATTTGCACTGCAGCAATTTCAACTCAAGGTCCTCCCAGCAGCTTTTCCACAGCTTGTTTGCTGATGCATCATTTCACTGTGCAGCACTGATCCAAATGACAGAGTCTTCATAAAGAACCTCACCTGCCACAGAAGTTCACCTCCGAACTCTGCAAAACAGCAACTAGATCATGCTTTGGGAAACAAGTGCTGTGGACAGCTGATGTTCAAATGGAGACTTCAATCAAAGGTAAGTCGGTTGGAAAAGGAAGAAACATTCAATGAGCGCTGCGAACTTTGAGTGTTGTGTGGCACCTAGTGGCACAGGAAACACTGCAGGGATACGGTGACGAATGGACTCCACTAAGCATCAGCAAATGGAGGCAGAAGGAATGAGAGAAAAGAGAGAGAGTGAAAGGAGGCTGGTTTAGACAATAGGACAATGACACAAGGCAGATCTCAAAAACCTTCAACAAACACAAGCTAAAACGTTTAACGTGGCCCTCACACTCTGCTGACCTGAATCATCAAACCTCTGATTGGATCCTGAATATTCTGTCTGAAACACAAAACTACCTCCAAATGTGAAATGATCTGTTCAAAGAAAAGTGGCTGAAAACTCCAGAATCAACAACAGAAAGACTCGGCAGCGGCTGTATTTACTGCAGGAATCAACAAAATATGTCATTTGTCCAAATGTTTTCACACAGCTGTAGCTGCTAACATTGAATATATTCTTCTGCACTATGTTGTTACGTGTGTATAAATATTTTTTTTTGTTCTGTGACTCAATGAGTGTCACTTATTTTTGACTTTCAAGCCTCTCCAGTCAGATGACTTTGTAATCTCAGTTTTTGCTCACATTCAAGTTTGCCAGTTAGACTTGCTGGCAAACTCTTTTCCACCCACAGAGCAGCTCAACCTCGGAGAAATATTTATATAACTCAAACTACAATCTGTTATGTCCCGGGGACCCATATGGGATGAGTTTTATTGTTATTGATTTAGCATTGAATTGTACAACTCCACACTGTACATGGGGAATAATGATGGTGAAAACCTTTTAATTATAGCCATTCAATTATGACTATTTGCTGGAGGCCACACAGAGGCCCCTAGGGACACCTAGAAGGATGCATTCTTAATATTTCCTTGAAATGTAACTGTAGTTTATGTTGTATTTACTGGATGACTCTACGATGTTATCCTGCTCTTTTTTCCTGTTGTGTCCTTTTTGTTTTTACTTTTAACTTTCATTAATGTTTGATGTTGTCTAATCACTGATCTGATATGAGTCCTGCCTCACCTGATGGTAACTGTTGTAATCCATGTTTCCAGGCAAAGGGAAACCACGGGCGAGGTACAGCTCCCCCTCCATCATCTCGGGCTTGATAAACTCCTCCAGGTAGGTCCGACACAGACGGCGGTCCCAGTCGTCCGTGATGTGACCCCCGTACATGATCTCACCGAACAAGTAGCGCAGGTCGTCATACGGCACCTGGGAATTAGAGCGCAGGGGGGATGTTTGTATTTGCCAGACGGTGGCCCGTGGTGTTTAGCTGAGGTCACATGTGTTCAGGTTTCCAATTAAGATTACAAACGGCGGGCTCTGTAATCCTTTGCACGGGAAAGAAAGAGAAAACAGAAACATATGTACCTTAGGATTGGCCTCCAGGTAGTTGTAGAGGACGTTGATAGAAATGGTGAGGTCTCCGACGTTAAAGGGGTACGACCTGTTCCAACCCTGGGGACCGAACTTCCTCCTCTCTGCCACCACAGCGTGGAAGTAGCACAGGGCAAACAGGATGCTCTTAAACTCGTTCTCCCGTGCGCACATTTCCAGCGTGTCCTGGGAAACAAAAAAAGACAAAGAGTGACATATTTTAAAAGATGCCTCTCGAACTGCACGGCCGCATTAACGCAGCCACGCCGGTGTGTTACAGGTAAAAAGTTGTGGCAGGCAGCCCTGTGATCTGTTTCATTTTGTCAAGTTCCCAGCGGTGTGGCGCACTAACAGACAGACAATGAGATGACTAGATGGCAATAAACCAAACGATGAGATTCCTTTTTAATTGTCACAACTTGTCAGGCGCTTTCAGCCTCCAACCGTCTCCCGGGCTCATTATTCCAGACAAGCAAATAAAAAACTGGACGTAAATGGCATTGTAATCTCTTGGGGGAGAGACAGTTAAATAAGCATGCCAATAACCCCTATGGAAATAGGAAGGCTAAATTCTCTTTATTCCAGCATGTGTCATGGTGAGTGCCGCGGTGAAGGCCCTTTCACTTCCCATGCTGCAGCGCCCTGTGGGGCTGACTCCTACGATGCACATGTAGAGTGCATAAGTAGACTGCAGGCTGGCGACCGCACACACACATGCTCACACACATACGCACACACACACACACACACCCTTTCTGGGATTTAGTTAATATTCTGCACGGTACTCTTCTGCTCAACACAGCTGAAAGAGATGCATAGCCTCCCTATTTGTGACCTGTGGACTGGAGAGAAACGACATGCAGTCAGATTGCAGAGAGAAAGACACATGAACGCACACATAAATGCACCTGCACGAGCACTGAGGGACACACTTGGATATTTATGAAGTGAAGGAGTTCTGATATTAATGTCTGGGCATGCACCAGTCTGAATACCTTTAAGTATAATTGATATGCTGATCAGTTGAACAGTAGAATTTTAAGTCCATAACAGATTCATTTGTGACGTTAGTATACAAGAGTTAGCTCAGTAAAGTCGTGCCATTGTGCCAGATGTTACTTCAGCCCACCAAGACTGCATCTTACAGGGGAAGGAAACAGGCTGTGCAGCCGCTCACATCTGCCAGTGGAAAGATCAAGACGAAAGAAACTGTCATTTCTACGGCTTAGCTCGGGCTTTAGCCATGCGGGTGGGCTATTACAGAGAGTTAGCCTAACATTGATTAGCTTTCACTGAGCACACATGACTGGAATATTCCCCCCATCTTTACCTCAGCGGACCTCCCCGCAGCTCTGCATAAGGCGAGCACATTGCACTTATCAGGCAGATAGACATCGGCAAACTAAGGATCATGGAAATGGACCGGGAGGAAGCCGAGCACTCAGGTAATGGTGCGGAGGAAGATGCATTGGCAGCAAAGCACTGAGGTAATGGTAAGGCTCAGATAGAGACGAAGAACTGATAAGGCAAAGAAAAGCTTGGAGAGGCCACTGCGGCACCACTGATCCGTTCTGACTATGGCGGCTGGAGAATGGTCTGAGAGCGTGATATTGTCTGGCTGCTCTCCGATAACAAACACAAAAGGCAGCAAATTGCTTTTGTTGAGATGTTGTCCTCATGTAATGGTGCTGTGTCCCTGCAGAACCTAGCCACAAAAACTTTTAACGTTAGCATGTGCTACATTCACATCTGTCCTCCGTAGGTCAGAGGCAATTCCAGGGCTGAGTGAAAGGGGACTCCACCATCTGCTAGCTTCAACACTTCTGCAAATTGGCAACTTGATGAGAAATCTGGAGTAAAAATTGCCATGTGTTGTCTCAACTGACACTCATTGGAAAAAAAAAGAGCTTTCAGAGGTAAGTAGCAGTATCAACATGAAGAACCAGTTGCCTTCAGACATTAAAGATTGCATGGATTGAACACTTGGACTGTTCAAGGGAAATTATCGGAGCATCTTCAGTGTTCAAGAAGTTGATGTAAATGAAAAGGTAATTAATAAAATGGCCACAGATTTTTCAAGTGACTACACAAACTTACTTTTAAATTAAATATCTCTTCTCTTCACTGGTTCAAGACTGAACAATTTTAACAGAAAATACTCATTAAGGATGCAATGATATAAATTCAAGGGACCTTTGAAGTCATTCTGCATACAACCTCTATATGTCAACGACAGCAAGAGTGCCAGTGGTGTCCCTCTTTTGACAGTGAGAGTAATTATTACCCAAAGACTGCAGAAGCATGCTCTATGGTCATGGTTGCTAATCTCTGTCAACCCAATCATTGGATGCTGACAGAAATCGCATTGCTACCAGTGCACTACACTACAGACAACTAATCAGCCTAATCAGAATTGCATGATCTAATTTAGCAGCGTGTGCATCAAAGCTTCATTTCTTTAAAGAAGTTCCCCACAGTACCTTACCACAAGTTTCAGAGTGACACAATCTAACAATCCTTGGGTAGACCGCCCCCTTTCAGGGTTGTATTAAAGTGTCTTATTTCTATATTTGAGTATATTCACTGTCTTGATGATGGAGGTGTGTCTGGTTGAAGGGGAGCAAATATTTCAGGTTTTATACGACCTGACAAATATAAATCTCTCTCTTCCCAATCCTAAATGCAAATGTAAGGCAATGTTCATCATGTCCTTCAGCAGCGTTGTCAGTCTGATGTTTGTTAGTGGGTTTTTAAAGTCCACCTTAAACAGCATTTCAAGAGGATCTAACTTCTGAATTGTGACAGGATATGTAGGTGGGAAAAAATGTTCAGAGCAATTTGATTGGACCATTGAAACACCATAGCTAGCTAGCTAATGTTACTAGTATGTACTACAGCTGCTACTACTCTCTGTCAGTGTTTTCTGGTGGTAATCTGAAAAAATATAGAAGAAATAAAAGGGATAAAGGATTTAAAAAGACACTTTTCAATTCAGGAGGATTTTAAAGCTGGTTCACTAAAGACAGCTGCTGCTGCCAAAATCTAGGTTGATGAGAGCCGTGAGAATGAAGTGAAAGACTAATGATGCTCTAAGGGCTGTAAAACCAAAACAGTGAGTTAAAAGAGGCTAAAATAGGTTAAAGTGCTGAGAATAACTTCAGTCTGGGGATCGTCCTCTCTGGGTTTTCACTTCAACTGACAAAAATCCTGCTTGCTCCAGTTTTATCTACATTACAAACAGTAAGGTAGAAGAATTCACAGTGATGCATCCAGAGATAATCTAATGTTTTGTATGTCAAATATTAATTTTCAATGAGTAAAAATTGTACATTAGTACTTGAATAAATTTCCACTGCAGAAGAGCAATACCATCAAACCTCTGGGAGAGTCACCTGGTTGAAGTTGTCCAGGGCCTTGTGCAGGTTGGCGTGCATGCCGGTAGGCGGCTCGTTGGTGATCTTGATGGAGTTCTCCAGGATGCCCTGTGGGATGATGTGTCCTTCACGGGTGGAGGACGGCTCGGCGCTGACAAACACCCTGAAGTTGTCGTGGCTTCCCTCAGCGTGCTGCTCCAGAAGCTTCTCCAGGGTTCCCAGCCAGCGAGCCACCAGGTGGATGTTCTGCAGGGAAACACAACCAGCATTAAGAGCCAGTTGTTGGACAAAATGAATTCTCCTCTGAAAGACTAGACAACCCGAGCTGCTGCCTAATGTCTGTGAAAGTCTGGGCTTTAATGGATAACACATAATAGCTTAATAAGGCACTTGATGCTGGAATTGCCGAAATAATTTATTTTTGTAATGACAACTAGCAAAAAGGAGCAATTAAAATGTTGCATATTCCCCTCTCTTCACTGTGACTTTGATGTGGCACCAAATTAAATGGTACATAGCACTTGAAACCCATTTCCAGGTTGCTGACATTAAGTGACCGTTCTCCGGCGTAACTTCAGACCGACTTTTCTGCATAATCATCTCTCGGCGCGGCGCGAGCAGCAGAGCTGACTTGTACTATCACACAAGCATGGATGAGCTCAATTTTCCATCTCAACTGTCCTGACACTTACAGGATATCCAGTGAATGATAAGGAGTCAGCCAAACCCCCCCATCCCACCCGCTCTACGTCTCACCATGCAGCACTGCCCATTCCCTAAATCTAATTACAGCACTAATAACTCCAGTCATTAATTCATAAGCCTCTTTACTTTCTCATTTCCCTTTGCTCTCTATATTTAATCTTCCTTATGATGGCTGAAGTTAG
>OOFC01048871.1:45362-80636 GCA_900323345.1 Pseudochromis fuscus
TTTTGGGAGAGTCACTGAGAAGAAAAAATAAAAAAGTTTTACATTCAGCGAGAGAGAAATCCAGGAGGAGCTGGAAGCTGAGAAGCGGATAAGTTAGTTTGCCTCTTGATGCCTTAGAGAATAATGAATGGTATACAAATTAAAAGACTAAATTCAAGCACTTTTTCATCAAGCCAGAGTACAACCCTTCCTCTTGGCATGTAAATAGTTTGGCAATAAAGAGAGCCAACAGAAGAAGTGAGAGACTGCCTCAGAACTTGTCACTGTAATGAAACCATTCATCCTCTTGCTGCAGGGGGAGACGAAGGGGGAGGGAGGGAGGGAGGGAGGAGAGAGAGACGGACCAGCAGGCCGACAGACAAACAAACAAGACAGAGGAGCAGCCACTATTTTATGGCTTTTTAATTAACTTTCAGGTGCAACATTTTTTGTTCCCTCAACGTCTTCTTGATAAGGGCCTCCCAGCCCCTGCGATGACTGTGCTGATACTACATCAAAGAGTCATCTATTTACATAATAATATAAAAGTTGAATCTAAAACCCATTAGAAGACACCACTGGCAAGGTCTTTGATGCATTGCTATCAAACACAACCGGAGGGAAAGCACAATGGCACATCCAAATTGCAACACGCCGCCTCATAAACCTGCAAGTATAAACACAAGCAGGTGCGCGCACGCAATCTTTCCCGGTCGCATGACGCAAAAACACATTGGTCAAGGAGCAGCGGCGAGGACAGCTGCACAGCTGGGCTCTGCCACGCAGGAGGCGGAGCCTGCAGAGGAGAAGCAGCCAGACTGACACAGCAACACAGCGAACAGGACTGAACAGGAAGAACAGTAATAACTGCCGACACACTGCAGGCAGACACAGACCACAGTGGCTACATTTAAAAATTATAAGCATGAATTTACAAATGTGGACAATTCAGTTCATGCATTAATTTTGAATGGTCAGTTTAATGTGTTTCCATTTACGTCACAGGAGTCAAAAAAGATGAAAAACCTAGAAAGAAAACAACTAAAGAGATGATGGTAGAAAATACACCAGTGAAGTGAAGAGGCCTCTTGTCCTGTTTCTATTCTGCACAATGTTGGATATCTGGCATGTGGAGCATCTCTGAGGCTTGAATGAAATGCAATTCCAAGGTGAACAATTGGTACAAAATATGATTTTCTTTCATAAAAAGTCAAAGGAAAAAGCCTGTGTACATAAAACATGAGCACAGAATGTGAGCACATCCATTGTGCATTTTTGGTGAGAAATATGAAATCTCTGACCTTAAAACTAAGTTGTGTACGCCATCAGCAATGTACAAAAGCATAGGACGAACAAAACACTGAAAATTTAAACTTTAATCAATTCACTTTAAAACTGAGCACATTTTGAATTTTCTATGGCTATATTTTGCACTTGACCTGCATTGTAATGTAGGCAGCTTAGCATAGCGTAGGCTCACACAGACCACTGAAGTTATACTTGAATTAGCTGACAGGCATTAGCTGTTTCATTCACACTGTGCAACTGTTAATTCCTAATAAACCTCTGTTGTGTTTGTGCCAAACCTCGACCTCAGAGGGCTGAAAAACAGCCCATTTGAATGACAGGTGGGCGTCTTTACAGGAGACTAACTCCACCCCCTCACTCCTTTCCAGCTCCTCCCACACATCCAAACATAGTCACTTCTGGCTGACATCACTGTGGCTACATCTATCATTTATAGACAGTGTGTGACGCAGCGATGACGTGTTTCATGGGCAGACCTGAACCAATGGCAGGAAGTCAAAGTTCTGCAGTGGTGTCAAGTGTGATCACCACAGTCACATTTACAGCATAGTAATATGGATCTTCCAGATGCCGTCTCCTATTATTTTAACAATTTGCTAGCAGAAGACAGGAGGCCTTACAGTAATAAGTTAACCTTTAGCAGTGAGGTGACGGTTCCTGACCTGTACTCACTGCAGGGATCCAACTAAAGGATCAAAGTTACAGGAGTTGGACATTTTTGTTCACCTTGATGAAAACCCCAGTGTCTTTCAAAGGATAAAATCAAGGCATACAAACCTCATGACACAGACAGTTCGGCACTTTGTCGACATATTCTGGACCTTGAAAACCGATTTGAATATTTGTTGATTGATTTTCGTGTGTTGCTGGTGACAGGGATGTAAAAG
This sequence comes from Pseudochromis fuscus, assembly GCA_900323345.1. Classification (NCBI taxonomy): domain Eukaryota; kingdom Metazoa; phylum Chordata; class Actinopteri; family Pseudochromidae; genus Pseudochromis; species Pseudochromis fuscus. The sequence goes on from OOFC01048871.1 coordinate 47,537, forward strand.
ACATGGGCTCTTTGAAACAAGTCAAACCACTACTGTGTACACTGATGGTGACCTGCATTTGCATGGCTGGGTTAGTATGAAGCATTTTTCATCATAAACCCTCAAACTAAAGCTGCTGCTACACTCTCGGTTCCCACTTTTCTTTTACCCCCATAATGCAACTGCAGTGACACTATCGTGACCTCCACCCCAAATTAGTCTGTAGTTCAGTCACCTGTGTGGCTATCAGCTCACTAGTCACGTCCTATCACACTCAAGTAGGTGTAGTATCACCCTGATGTGCTACATTTTAGATGTAGTTTCATATTACTGCATTTCTTTTATTACAGGGGGTGACTTCTCCAAGTACGACCATTTCCACTGCTTGGATTCTCTGAGAACACCCGTAAAACGCTGCCTTTCTACCAAATCAAACAATATATATAAAACCTGTAAAACCATAACCACTGAAATAAATTATCAATTTCTGGATACAAGATTAAAACTGGAATTCACAGTTTGTTGCCAGCGGCTCCCTCCATTTCGCAACCCTATTATAAAAAGTCTAAAATGTCACTTTGTATGAGTCACTCTTACACTCTGAGATAATTCACGTCACATTAATTACTTAAACGGGGGCTACAATATTGATATTCTCAGTGCAGCTGAAATTGTTCCGTTTATTCTTTGCCATTCTCGTGGGTTAAGGAGGGTCATCTCTGCATCAATATTTAAAATGAATCTTGTCCAACTCTCGATATAAGATTTCATTTCTCATCGTGGTATGCATGAATCATTTAGGTTGAAAAAGACTATCAAAGATATGTGGCTTTTTCCCCCAAAGTGAAGTGAAGAGAGGACATTGTGGGAGAGCGTTTTCGTCAAATTGTCTCTCCTATCTGCACTTCTTTCTGTCACCGGCTCCAAATGGGGTGGCTTCAGCAGTAAATGTGCGAAGACGCTGGTGAGTTTAAGCCGCTCGATTGTGACTGCCTGGACGATGTGGGATATTCAGCTCCAATCTGCCCGATTGATTGCCTCTCCAACCCTCCCCCCCCACACTTCCTCCATCCCAATGGGCTGCTTCAAAGTTTCTGCATCTCTGTCTCCCAGGCCCATCTGAGCAGAAGCTGCTGTTCTGCAGTATAATTACCCGTCGGCAAAGTGGAACCTGCCATTGACCTGGCCCCTCCGCTGATGGAGCCGGGCTTGGTAGCGACGGAGGAAATGGTAGACTGAGAAACAGGAGAGGGGAGCGTGGATAGGTAGGAGGATACCCCAGACGAGGAGGTTGAGGAGGGGAGGGGAGAGATAGCAGGTTAGCGGGAAAGGTGGGAGGACGTGAGGATTGATAAGAGGGGGAAATGTGCTGGAGAAAATGATGAGACCACAAGTATGAAAGTTACATGGTGGAATGAGAGGGCAGGAAGTGGAATAGCAGAGGGGAGATGGAGAAGATACTGTTGGTAAAAACAGCAGAGAAATGAGAATATGATACCTCCCCTCCCTTCTGTTTCCCTCGCCCTCCCCGGTCAGTGCCATGGGGGTGGCTCCCAGCGCAGACAAACAGACAGTCAATGATAAAGCGAGTGGGAGGCTTGTTGCCGAGGGGACAAGGCCTTTTTAAGCCTATCGATTGGGATTCTTATGCAAAGGTAATTAAACAACTGCTTGTCTGTGCTATCCTGGGTCTGGAGCGGAGAGTGATGCCGTCCCAACCTTTTTTTTTTTTTTTTTATTCCTACCAGCTGTGTGAATTAAAAGAAAAGGGTGTCCCACAGTGCCTGGTCTGCGGTTCATATCTGTCGATACTTCCCATTAGAATTCCACCAAGGTTTCCACTTAAAATGCAAAAGCCAGCCTTGCCCTCCAGATAAGAGGAGAACAGACACCGCGGCTGTAGATATTGTACTGTATAATGCCGTGGCTCTTTCAGTTAGGAAATTTCTGCAGAAAATTAAATTCACTTTTGAATGCAGACAAACCTGGGAGGAAAGCAAACATCCTACTGAGTATGCAATGAAAAACAATGTGATAATACACCTCATTCCCAACACGTCCAGATAAAGGAAATGCCACCTAAAATCACTCCTGGATAGAAAATCCTTGACATGAATGAACCCAGTGTTCCTCCTGCAAAGTGTGTTTTAGATATGAGCCTTTGCTTGTGTTTGTCTTGTGCCTGGAGTACTGTATATTTTATTGCAAACATATTTTGTGACGATGTGGCACCTTTTGTGTGCGGCAGCTGGGGTTGTTAACGTGGAGGAGAGCCAGAATGTTTCAACAATCATACTGAAGTGTCATTTTATACATTTCATATTAGTGTTCAAATACCCTAAAGTATAATTGGATTTATCCAATATGATTTTTGGAACATTCTCAGGAAAATAAATTAGCTGGTGTGTGGGCTTAGTGTGAATGGGGGAATTTATATGAGTATTTCCTCTGCTTTATATTCAATACCACAGGGAGGTATTTCTGTCTGTGCTTCCACAGTATGTGCATGTGTATACTGTACCTGTAATATGACCCAGTGTCCGTTCTTTGCTGCCAAATCGAGGGCTTGCTCTGCTATAACCTCTTGACCTTGACCAAGAGAAACATTGTGGAAGTTCTTGTTGTCAAATGTGTAGCCAAGCTTCTTTCCTGAAAGAAAAGAGAAACATTTCAAATAAACACTTTCCCCTTTCATGACATCCTCTTAAAGCTAAACATTTTAGAAACTGATCAGAACTCTCATAGTTTGGATAACCTGCTGATTTTCCCATTCTGAGACTCTTCTGCCCTCAGTTAGTGCACTGACAGAACCTTGGCAGCGAGCTAAACATCTGTAACGGCTTCAGTAATTAATGGACACATCGTCGTTGTCTTTCGATTTACTGAAGACCATATTACATTTTTTACCCCCCCCAACTGCTCCAGGGTGTGCTGGGATTGGCAGCACCCTCACCCTATGCCCTCTCTATGCATGTTAGGGGTCCCCTATATGTCTGTGGATTGTTTAGAGGGGGGGCTGTGTTGGAAATGCCATTTCGTTGTGTGTGTTTGTACTGTGTACTACATGCTACAATGACAAAATCAATACGTCGTGACGTCAACGTCGTTTAAACTGTTGCACACACGACATGTAAGAATCTAGCAAGACTGCTGTAAGCAAAATATAACCGGTTATAAACACTAAATAATTTTTGGGAGGTAAATAATACAGGTTGAGAAGACATCTATGTTGCAACCTGACATTGTGGAGAGGTTGATGGCAACTGTTTAGGAAATATGCCACTAAAAACTTAAAACAATGTAAAATGCGATATCACAATCCATTGTACAACACAAACTTACAGATTATGATTTGCCAAGGCTCAAAACGTAAGATGATGCTGAGAGAGGTGGATCAAGACTCGAATACAGCCTTTTGAGTCGTTTTAACCGCTACTTACAAAATTTAACCACCAGGAGGCACTGTTATCATACACTGTCACATATTTAACCAAAAAAAACAAATAACATCACAGAAATAACAACTGAGATCCCTATTGGCAGGGAGGAAAAATATAACCCATTTTTACTGGGATAAGTTATATTGCAACAGATAGACCTTTTTAAATGAGAGACAGAACAGAGATCATCAAATGACCAATATCAGTGCTTTTGATGTATGCTAAATACACATGTAGCTCTAAGATGTGGGTAGCTTAGCATGAACTTAGAAACAGTAACAGCTAAACTACATAAAGAAAACACAAAAAGACCTTCAAGCAGCTCCAAAGCTGTATAATTTACATTTTTTTACATCTTGTTATCTAGCACGTCTGCAATCAATAAGACTGCTTTGTGAATTGAGTTTGGAAAATACCAAAAGCCAGAAGCTTAATTATGATTATGTTGCTTTCAAATGAAGCTTGTGAGCTTGTGATTAAAACATTGAAACTCCTAAATACAAAAAAGTTGGTGATCAAGTTGTAATACTGAGCGGGAGTCTTCATTCACTGATATTAAGCAAAATAACAGTAAAATAATAATAATGATAATAAGAAATCTTATTTCTTGGTGCCTTTCAAAAATCTCAAGGACACCTTACAAGTAGCAATAAGCAAAATTAAAACCACAACCATGTAAACTCAATAGGAGGGAATTTAACAGAACAGAAAGGTGGAAAGATAAAGCTGGGTGTCGTCTGCATAGCGATGAAATTGAAAATGACTCCTTGTTATTGAAAAAAAACATTTGCTGAAAAGTATGGAAGATGAAGAGTATATGTGTGAGCACACTCATATTTATGGCCACCAACGACAACAATTTAGCAAACTAACAGGTAATGTGACATAAAAAAAAGGTATGAATATTAACGAAAGTATAAATTTGAAAAGAAAAACCCCTTTGGGAAGATTGTAATTTACTCAGATATGTGGTTAAGTTATGAAGAAAAACTTTAAATGACTAAAATTACAACAAATTAACTTCCATCCAGAGAAAAATGAACTTTTGTGGCTTCTTCCATTTCTGAAATGCAGCAATCACATCAGAACTCGTGACCTCTGAGCTTTCAGAAAATTTCAACTTTAATTCGTCTTCTTCTGACCATCGTAAACACAACTTCTAGCGAAGGCCCCATTAATACCACTGTGTTATAACTGGTGATGCAGTTGCTTTACCGATGTGTATTCATACACTGATGTAATTGCCCAGCTTAGAAAAATTAATGAACAATCTACACAGTCATTGTAATGAAATGACCACACTGATCCAAATCCACAGAACTTCCTCCTGGAGCTGCAGGGCGACGGCAGCATTGAACACAGAGAGATGAAACTCATCATGTTCTTCCCAAAAGGCACAATATGCATTATACACCATAATCAGCAGATGGTCAGTGACTCAGCCGTACTTGCCCACCTTGAGTGTGCACATTGAAATTTCATTTGAACAGTACAATTATTTCTGTCTGTTTCATTAAAACTCAAAACTTGAAAACCAGGCCGATAGTGAGGGTTTGTCTTAGGGATATTAGTCCCCTGCAGAGCACACAAAATCACATCATCCATCTAATGAAAATCTAATTGAAGCCTAATACCAATGAAAAACCCAATAGTCACAGCTATAATGGAAAAGCACCTCTTTTTTCATACTCATCAGCTCTGTGCCTCTTTGTAAAGCACCAGACTGGTTACTTTTAGCTTTGATGTGACTGACTACGCTTAGAGTGAGGGTGTTGATAATCAATAATCACACCCCTTACAGGCAGTTCCAGTAGGAGTGCTCTCACTTATCATATTAGGAGGGGATGGTGGATTTCACTTTGACCAGATTGGGTCCAAGGTCTGTCTATGGTAGCTCTACAGCCGTTTCACCACCTCCTGCTGTCAGTAAAAATGAGGCATCAGAAATACTCTAAAATAATACTGTGTATTCTGGGCATTTGACTGTTCATGCTGGAATTCATTTGTTCAAGAGGAGACCTTGAAGCACAAACTGAAATCCCAGAAAGTCAAATCAAACAAAAACAGTGAATGAATTGTGATGATGAATTACTTGAAAGCAAAAGTACCAACACTTGAAATTGTGCTTGGACTTGATTATAGCAGAAACACTGAGGAAATCTCTTTGTTCCAGTAAACCGATACAATCCCTGCAATCTGAATATTTCATAGACCTTCAACTTCAAATACCCACAGACTGAATTATTTGGCAGCAGATTCAAAAGTGTCAGGCTGTGATGGTGCCTCGTTCCAGGTCAGTACAAAAGCTCCGACTTTTGGCATATTTTTGGTCAAAAATCAAAACGGCGCATCCTGTTGCCGTGCACATTATTCATACAGGAATGTAAAGTAACTCTAAAACCAATGACATTTACTTTCTGTTGCCCCTAATACACCAGTGGTGTCGTCTCATATATTTCTGACCTTTAGTATAATCCCCTCAATCTACCCAGAGCCTGTTGTGCATTGGCAGTGATGGCTGATATCATAGCAGAGACACATAGCAGATGTGTTGGGATGACTGCTGTTCTGACTGATAATCCTGTGCAGCAGGAATCAAAGTGGAAATCATGCATGCAGGTATGCCAGCGCTTACTTCAATACGCTATTCCACAAAAAACCTGCATGTTCCTATGACACGATGAAATGACAGAAATGATAAATTGGCAATATGTATGGTCCGATAAAAGTCCAGAACACACTTCCAGGCAGGAATTTTACAGCTTATTAAAGATAAAACAAGCGAGAGCATTACCATGTTTCTCCACATCCTTCAAAGGGTCAACTCCAGGAGAGAGGATGAAGAACATAGGCGTAGCTGGACCTGACTCTTCAAAGGAGACGGCGAAGTCCAGTGATCTGCCAATCACGTACTTGCTCCCCAGTTTCTCCTCTACAAAGTCTCTGTGGGGGAAAAGAATATGACTCAGTTCTACTCGACACTTTTTTATTATCTTTGACCGACATGCTGAATAACTTGAAGAGTCAGAATCGTCTGTAGTACAGTGCATTAAACAGGCAGTTCCTGAAAAACTATTAACTCCAGTCACGACTGTGTTGTCAGTGGCTCCTTTCAGCTTCTTGAATTAAACCCTTTGGTCTTTCAAACATCACAACTTGATGGCTTGAATTCTACTCTGGTGACCTCCCTTCTGCCTTTATTGTGAACAGATCTCAACAGCAAGTCAAGAGAAGTGGTGTGTTATATTCTCCAGGGAGTGTTAAAATGGCCAAGAGGAGGGTCACCTGAACGATGAAAACAGACCCAGGGCTTCAGGGATACCCTCTGGTGGGATTATTAACTAGGCTCACATCACTTAAAGTGTTGGAGACATTAGAAACCCTTGCTAACACTGGTGCTAGCTAGTGTTGTAGTCAACACTGTACCAAACGAGACCAAGACAAGACCAAGACATTTAGAGTTTCCTTTTACACAAATGCAACAGCAACAAAAACAAATTTTACTAGCATCTCCACTCGTCTTCATCCACTCTCTGTGTACATGGGACATGTCACTCCATGTGTCACAAAGACCACATGACGCCGGGAAGGCAGCAGCTACATTCTACTTTTCTCACTTATCACAGTGGCGCTGACCTGGTCTTGACCAGTCTTGAACAAAAAAAACCACCCGGTCCAAGAATGAGGCAGGACCGAGTAAAAATGCCTTCAATTCCGAGACAAGACTGAAACCCCTAAAAAGTTGTCTCGAGACTGGTCTCAGGACCAAGACCAATTTTGAGTACTACAACAATAGTGCGAGCACAGACTGTCTATAAAAGATGGACGTAGCTACAAATTCTCAAAAGTGAAACCAATGAGGAAGTGCAAAATGTGCAGTGCACTGGAAATTGGTCATTTTCAATCATTTAATATTTTTTTCCCCACAAGTCATTCTGATGTCATCAGATAAAGTCAACTCTTCTTCTCAGTGATGTGGTCCATCTGAAAATCATCAAGGAGATATTAGACTGAGAAAAGGGGAGGAGTTAGGGGCAGGGTTAGTTTGATGGACAGATCTGATCTTCAGTGATTTACAGGTGGTTTGGAGGCTTAATCACTGGTGAACTTGTCCTTGGGTTCAAGGGTGAGACCCGCCTCTTCACCAACATGGCCACGTTCAAATGTCAAACTTCTGGCTTCAAAATGCGAGTCCACAAACTAACGGGACTATGTCCATCTCTCACGTACAGGCTATGCCACAGAATGAGAAAGATGATCACTTGGTGAGAGCAAGCAAGGTGTAAAAACACCCGCACGGTTAAAACAGCTGCACTTTTACACATTTGCGACTCCAGCATTTACCCGCCCTAAAAGTTCGAGTTTGGTCTCCACCAGCTACTGGTGTAAAACATTGATCTGCTTGAAACAAAAGCTACTTCACTACGTTCACCAGCAACTTTTTCCTGTTGTTTGGTGGTGGGTTGGTCGTGCACAGTGCTGTTTATCAGAGCTCTTTGAACAGCTGCCTGGCTGACGGCCCCCTGGCTGGATGAGAGCCTGATGAGAGCCATAAGAGTAAACCACCACAGTAAAAGTTGCAGGATGTAAAACCACAACACTGAGCCCTGGAGAGCTGAGGGGAGCTGCAGAGTCTGGTGATCACGCCGACAGGGTTCGTCACTGTTACACATCGTGCTCATCACATTACACATTTGCATCCTGTCCCTTGTTAAAAGAACAGTAATGCATCGTACAGCCTTAAAAGTTGCTCTTTAAAAGTCAAAATATGTGGTTAATTAAGTTTAACTCCAGGCTTTATTTTTTTTTTTTTATCTCTTTCCATAATCAGACACTGAGGTAGAGATTGCATGTTAACACCTGGTGTAAATGCGTTTGGTGCAATGACATTTCAGGACAGGGCTTCAGGGCTATTTTCTGCAGCTCTGTGTAATAATGAGAAAAAACTGTGTAATTGCAGAACGGAGCACATCTGCTTTGTCAACTCGGTCTAAAAGCCAAAGGTGAAGCTGTTCAACCTTTACCTTTTCACCAAACAGCACACGTCAGTAAGATCGTTCATGGGCCACAGAGCAGAGGCCACGCTGCGATCCCACCTCTCACCTGACGGCGTACGTCATGCGGTCAGGTCTCAGGGCTCTCATCATGCACAGTCTCTGCAGCGACGTTTTGCTCTTCCACTCCTGCGGGAATTTCTCCTTTTCCGGACACCCGGACTCCACGAACTTCTTCCAGCGTTTGGCTGAGCCTTCGATGTCTCGGTCCAGGTTTCTGAACTCCTCCATTGAGCACAGGGACTGGAGGTTTGGAAAAAGAAAAAAAACGATTCAAACTAGAAAAGCTGCTGGACTTATTTATTTTTTTCATACTGCATCATGATCAGTGATGAAAGTTTTTGACCACTTCAGAAGCATTTCACAATATGCAGCAAAAGGACTAACTTTGTTTGCAGGAGTTGGAGAAAAAAAAAAACAGACAGAGAGGAGTGCTTATCTTTCCTCACGCTTATATAAATAATATTTATTCAAACGGAAATGCTGAGTAAACACGATCCCTTTCATAACGGGACGGGGGGTAGGGGAGGACTAAATATGCATCCGCTGCAGAACCAGTGGGGGCTTCACTGTGATGCTCCAGCTGACAGACACCTTATCTCATCTGCGGCGAGCAGCAGTGTCACGCAGTGCAGCCTCGAGCAGGTACGCCGCTCCCTGACGGCCGCACACATACGTGCAGCCTCCTGTAATGTATGAGGAGGGAGCTGAAATCTTCACACATTGAATACAAGGTGTCATGGGAGAGAAAAAAAACCTCACAGGAATCCATAAAATCTGCCTTCATGCAGCCCCTCCCCACTCGCCATGAGGTGGGAAGGTGGAGTGAGACGAGGCGGCACACAGTCCTTCACTCCAACTCAGTTTGTTTAATTAACACAGGCGGTTGGCAACCTCTCAGCCCCGGTGCGGTGGAGGGGGGGTGCACAGGGTCTCCAGGGATTCCTACTCTGCTAATATCATCAAGAGGGCCCGGCAATCAGGAGATCTTATCCTGCTTTAAAGCTTTCCAACTGATTATGTTTCCAACTGCGATTAAAAAGAAAAAAATCAAGTGACACGATTTGATTAGCGAGGGGCTGAAACATCCGTTGGGATCAGTTGGGGAAAAGGCCGTCTCCGAACCCTCAGAGGGGTTTAGGTTAAGTTAATATTGGAGGCGGTGCAGAGTGAAAAATTCATGAGGACGAGAGGCTAAAAAAACAGGCTGCCGTTGGGCTTTGGTTTGCTGCTAAACTGATCTGACAGGAGAAGGAACCAATGCTGTCTGACGTCCACAGGGCTGCGTTACCAGACGTCTGTACTTTAAGAGAAACTGAGCGCGCTCAGTTTGCTCTGCTGCCCTTTCAATGTTAGCGACGCAGCGGGGTCACAGAGCGGAGTGGTGCCTCAGAGGAGCACACGCTGTCAGACGGCAGTTTTGGGAGAAACTGAGATACAGACTTCAATTATGCTCCCGAGCCTCAAACTAGGTTTTTCCTTTTTTTTGTTTAACTTTAATGCAGAGTTGTTGCTGCGAGACTGTGCTGCACAAATTGCACCACAGAAGAAGCAGCTCCACATAAAGCAGCTGAGGGAACTCGAGGGAAAATTGTGGTTATCGGTCATGCCTCTCACACATGACGGGCGGGAGGAAAACTCAGTTTGGGAAGACACAGCAGTCAATTAATTTTTAACTATCTTTTTGGAGATTTCAACATTGAAGGGCATGTAGGATGGGATTCATAATTGAACACTCTTCATGTATCTTTTTATTACATCTTTATGAAAGACTGTTTTATTTTGATGAATTTATGAACAACTTTCACTTGCAGTTTTGTGCAGAAAGAAGCAACAAAGTTTCCTACTAACTTTATATTTGGAGGGAACTTGTTTGCATTCACATGGACGGCAACACTATCTGCATGTTACATGTACAGCTCTAAAACCTCTCACCTCAGCTTTGACCTCGTCACTCCCCGAAAAGAAGCGCTGAGCTCAGCACAGCAGGCAGAGGGGAGTGACGATAACACCCTCCCCACTCCCACCAGGGGAAGGGAGACTCAGCCAGGGTGCACTCTAATTAACTGTGTTACCTAGCTCCCAGCTTCAGCTGCAAATTATGAATACAAGTTTTGAAACTATCTGACTGTATTTAAATGGAAATGGAGCAGGTGGAAGGAGTCACACTCAAGGGTGAAGGAAATCTGCAGCAGTTTCTCAGAGAGGAAATTGGAAATGAAAATATTGTATTATTGAAATATTGTTTGAACCCACACCCCTTTCTCCTTAAAGAAAAAATATGAGGGATATAAAACAGACCAAATGGGCCACAATGAACACATTGTAATGTTACATATATGCACACATTCAGACATTGTCACATGACTGCACCAGGAAGTTTAGTAGATGTCACTTCATGAGTTAAAGTCAAGGATGAAGCTGCATATGGAAGATACCACAACATTTAACCCTTTAGGTACACTCACTGAAATACTTTGAAAACTGCAACCTTCAATATTAACAAAGGATTTTACATGTTTTTTTTTTCTTTTGTGACTTTTGGAAAATTCTTTATCTTCACGTTAACAACATCTGTCAGTCGATGGTAAAACTGTTTCCAAAAAGTGTGTATACAACAAAATCTATATACACGCAGGTAGAAAGATGTTTGTAGTCCACTGTTTGAAGTTTCTAAATATAGCAACATGTCTGATAAATGGTTGGAGTGTATGGGCTAAAACAAAGAAAGCATCAAATCCTCAAATTTTCAGAATAAGAGAACAATCATTGGGGAAGTCATATGTGAATAAATTCTCTCTTATTTTGTTAGTATTCAGGATTTGTTCCTGTTTGGTTATTACCTATTGATTTTTGGAACTTGCTAATGTTTTGGTCTCTTATTTTCCAGGTTGTTGAGTGCACTCATACAAGACAAGAAATAACATCTTGCTTTCACAGCGCATACATTAGTTTTGAAGGTGAGGAACATTAACACATAATTGATCAAAATTAAAATACTTTGAAGGAATTCATACACTAAATCTACAACATGAACACAGCTAAATTTCCATCAACAGAAGTCTTGTTTGTAACCTAATCCCTGGCTGAGGCTGCAGTCCCTGACGTGCTTCAGATGGAGACTGGACACCTGTCAGCATATTTCTACTTCCACCTGTGACACCGCCACCTCCTCCTGTCCTCCTCCAGCTGTCATCAGGGAGCGCTCGGCCCAGACAATGTGCTTTTTGCTGTTTTCCTTTAATTTCACTGTGTCTGTCTGCTGACTCAGCACTTTTAAACTTTTCTATAAAAGTCAGTGCTGACGATCTGAAAAATGATGTTTGCTTTGTACCTTAATATCACTACCACTGTTCTTCTTCTGACAACTTATTTTCTGCTTCACACTTAAACATGTGTCAGTGTTTGCACGTGACACAACACCTGTCTTTTCATGTCTTTTCAAGTTTCTCCCTGACTGGGATTCATCATTCATCATTTGCATAAGAGCAAATTTTGATCATTAACATTAAATCTGGAGCTGACTTCTCTTATTTCTTTTCTCTTTTCTTTGAGAAATGGCCATAGACTGTTCAGAGAAATGGATAAAGCAGCCCAGTCTTAAAAATGAGGCCAACACAGAAGTACAAAAAAAGTGCAATACCCATGATCGGCCACTAGATGCTGGCTCCAAAAAACTCAATTCAAAAACAGTCCTTTTCAATCCTGAAATATTCAGTCAATACATTTTTTCCACAAGTCATTCTGATGTCATTAGTTAAAGTCAACTCTTCTTCTCAGTGATCTGGTGGGAGGAGTTAGGGGAGGGGTTAGTCTGATTGACAGGTGGTCCATCTGATAATCATTTTGGAGATATAAGGCAGAGAGAGGGGGAGGAGTTAGGGGTGTGGTTAGTCTGATTGACAGGTCTGATCTCCAAAGAGAGCAGTACTGAACTCCAGTCTCATACACATTAGACAGTGTCCTCAGGTTCAAAGGTCAGACCCGCCTCTTCTTAACCAACATGGTGACGTTCAAATAACAAACTCCTGAATCTACAAACCAATGGATGAACCTGTTTTCATTTCATAACACGACTTCATCTCATCTCTATTGTCATCACACTTCAGTGATACAGCCATCTGTGTCTCTCTTCGTACCTTGATCCCTCCCCAGGAGTGGTTGGATAGGAAATCCACAGGTGATGTTACACCTGGTTGGACAGGGTATCTCAGAAGGAAGTCCAGTTCTGCAGGGTTTATTTCTTTATTCATCAGCAGGATCTGGGGACACAACAGACAGGAAAGACAGCGTTGTATTTTCAGCACAGACAAACCACGTTTCCTTTCCACTTGATTAGATCCAAACAGGGCTGCTGGTCTCAGGAGCAGCCCACTCGGTGGCAAGCTTGTTCTCGAAACAAACCATGCAGAAGATTAAAAAAAAACCCTTCCTCCCTCTTTCCTACCTGGAATGCGAGCTGAGCGATGTACGTGAGCTTGTCACACTCAAATAGGCCCCTGGTGGTGTACTGGAAAACTGAGGAGGTGATGCTGTCAATTAGGTTGGACACCCGCTGCTTCAGAGCCTCGTCCGGCTCGGCCTTCAGAACCGCTTTCTGGAAGACCACACTGAAAGCCTGGGGACGCACACGAGCAGCACAACACACGGACTCAGTGTCTGACATCAAAGTGTTGCAACAACACTGTGGGATGCAAACTCACAATACAATCTAATAAATCAAATGGTAACAAATGATGTTCCCTTTGGTCTTTAAGTATAAATTAGATGTCATCAGTCAGTGTCATTTACCTCCGACATGATGGATCTGAAGCAGTTTGTTCCAAAGATGAACTGATCAATACTACTTTGGCTCTTTAGGGAAAGCCCTCAGCTGTAATTGATTGACGTTTGTTTTGATTTTAGACGCGTACACATGAATATGTTATTAACTTTATAAGTTTAAAGAAAAAGTTTACTGGAGTTTTGCAACTATTTCCATATATTTCCCATTAAAATAATGATCAACGATGAATGTGTATAGTTTGTGTTGTCACAGTCTGATCTGTTGTGGGCTCCTAGCCCTTGAATGTCTACTGGCTCCAAGAGCAAGTCAATACCCATAGACCGTGATGTCTACAGCTTGCTACAGCTCTATGGCTAATCTCCCTGTTCATGACAACTGACTGTACAAGGGTGAAATTTCATATGATTAACTTTTTCCAAGAAGACTAATGGTTTACAGAGTTTATGGGGGTTTGAGTGATGGGTGGGTGCTACACACAAACTGTATGGATGAAGCAACATGATGTCACCCATTGGTTTGTGGACTCCCATTCTGAAGCCAGGAGTCTGGCATCTGAACGTGGCCATGTTGACTTTTTTTTGGGCCAGAAGTGACCATATTTGGATATGAGGGGAGAAAGAATGAAGGTGGGTCTGACCCTTGAAACCGAGGACACTGTCCAATTCAGGGGTCCCCAATCCTGGTTCTCGAGGGCCACTGTGTCTCTCTTCCAACACCTAATTCAAATGATCAGCTCGTCATCAAGCTCTGTAGAAGCCTGATAACGATCCTGATCATTTGAATCAGGTGTGTTGGAAGAGGGACACATCTAAAACATGAAGGATAGCGGCCCTCGAGGACCAGGATGGCCCAGCCCTGGTCCAATTTGAGACTGGAGTTCATCAGTGAATGAGCCTCCAAACCAGCTGTAAATCAGTGAAGATCAGTCTCATTGGAGAGCAGATCTCTCATTAACCTAACCCCGCCCCTAACTCCTCCCCTTCTCTCAGCCTAATATGTCTTTAATGACAAATGATTTTCAGATGGACCAGATCATGAAGAGTAGAGTTGACTTTATCTGATGACATCAGGATGATGGAGTTATGAGTTTTTTGGAGCCATCATGTAATGGCCATCAGAGGTATTGCACCTTTTTTGCAGTTACTCATTGGCTTCACTTTTGAGAGCCAGCTGATGCGTCCACTTCTACATATCGTCTGTGGTGCCACCACTTTGCCAACAGGGATAGACTCCAGCCCCTCATGACCCGGTTTGATCGGTAAGACAAATGGGTGTATTCCTCTGTAATATCTATTATCTTGGTTTATCTCTGCACCATTGAAAATCCCTTTACTGTGTTTCCTGAGGTTACTGTATAATAACATAATAAAAATAATAATAGGTGCAGAGGTGGGTAATAATTTTCTTTAGGCAGGAAAAAACCCTTCACATTAAACACCAGCCAGTTGCCCCATTGTTAATCTAAAGGTATTGATTGGTGCGGCTTTAAAAACCTTGTGTATTCAGGGCAGTGGGAGGTGATGGGCAGCATGCCACAGACTAATGCATGTTGGTTTTGGGGCTTTTTGTGGGATTTGTTGACATTAGGAGGACTGCAAAATAGCAGCAGCCTCAGTATCTGCACTGACCTTAACCCTGTAAGACGGCTGTTTAAACGGCCTGCTAAAAGAGAGGGTATGGCTCAATTGTCCTTGAAATGCTTTGATTAGATCAGACTTGTGACAACTCTCTATTGTGTTCACAACAAAACAAATCACTTTGTTGAACACACTACGCAATGCAAGCATGAACTTGACGCGTCGCTACTAAATTGAAACATTATGAAAGAAATATAATCACTGTCGTCTACTGGGAGAAATGTGGTGTCAGTTTAGCAGAGTCACACTTTGCTCCATCCTCGCGTGAAGAGCTCATATTATAATGTATTTCATTTTGTTCGCAAGGTCAAAGGTGTATAAACTCCGAATGTGTTTTCATTTGATTATGTTGGGAAATGACTTGGGCCGGGGCAGCTACCTGCAGAGTCGAGAGTGATTGCAAACCATATCTCAGGCTGCCTTCTCTCAGCGCTCACTGCCTGACAATATGAAAGACATTACGCTCTACATAACCACATTAGGGAGCCACAAACACAATAAAAGCGGAGCAAAGAGCATAAAACACGGTGAGCAAATGGAGGCAGGAAGGAGGGGGAGCAGAGGAGTGAGCGTAAAGAGGGGTCTCACTGGGGGCCCGGGAGGCGGGGAGGAAACATGGCGGGTCAATAGAGGGGCTACCTTGAGAGAGAACTGGTACATGGGGTGGATTTTATTGAGGTCGTTCATTATGAAGTACAATAAGGAAGCCCGTGCTGCTGCCGGTCGGTAGTGCTCCCGAGCCTCATTGATTTTGGCCTCTGTCACCTTGGCTTCCTTTACCTACAGTAAAGATAGTGCAAACACAAACGGAGTCACACACACACAAGAATACAGCTGCACACGCACACTCAGGGTTTCATCAATCAGCTGATGATGAACTTGTTCACCGTCCAATAAAACACCCTCCAGTGAAGAGCAGAGCGATTCCAATTTCACGGTTCCACAAAAACGTTCTCACACTGCGTGGAACACGACAATTATATTTTTTATACCAGCAAATGTCCGTGTGATTATGTTTAAGAATGAACATCTGCAAAGGCTCCTCGCAGACGGGAGGCACTCCCTCACATCTTCATACAGCACTTTCACAGAAGTACCAGAAAGAGGTGATGCACTCAACTCATGTGATCGGACTTCCTGTCCACAAACAGAGAAACTAAGTAAGGGAGTAGAGAGATAGAAAAATCTTCACACTTTAGATTGCAGCCCACAAATTAGAGTGTAAATATTTTATACTTACAGATGACCCATTAAACACTTACTAAGTACCTGAAAGCAGGCATAAGGGAGAGTGTCCAGAGATTAAAAGTGGTACTGCATTTCTAATTTCATTTGGGAGGATCCTGGAAGTAACCTGCACGGTGGGTACTTCTGTAATTACAGGGTACAGATGGAAACAACAGGCTGAGCTGACGTGTCCTTTCACAGCAGCTGAAAGAAGGAAGATGATGATTAACTGACTTTTACGTTTACATAATTAAAAAAGGAAAAAAAACTACAGTAGTTTATGAATACACTGATCAGCCACAGCATTTAAACCAGCTGCCGAACATCATCCCCCATCGAGGCCTGGACTCCAGGTAGCTCTGAAGATGAACTCTGGTAACTTTAAGTCCTGGAGGTTGTGAGGTGGGGCCTCTGCAGGATTAAGATCTGGGGGATTGGGGGTTGAGTCAACACCTTGAACTCTTCTACCCCTTTTCCACCAAACAGGTTCCAGGGCCAGTTCCGGGCTGGGGCTCGAGCCAGTGCTCAATTGGTTCAGAAGCCGGTCCTCCTATGAACCGGTTTGCTTTTCCATAGGCAGGGGCCCAGGTTGGGGCCGCGTCACGTAAAACGTCAGTACATCGCTGCACAGGGAACCGGTTCACAACAACTGGCCACTAGGAAGCTAGCTGCTGTTAACAAACTACTATTACCCTGTTACTATTAGTCCATGAAAAAAAAAATTTTTTCAGCGGATCTTCTAGTTACAACATGATTGAGTGAACAAAGCAGTGTTGCATCGCTACGTGTGGTATTTATTCAGTTTTGGGGATTTACGATGTCCTTCCTGGTCCCATATGACGGCGAAGCGCACCCTTGCTGTGATGTTTAAATGGAGGAGTTATCGTGTGCATACAAGTGCTGTTCCTGGTTTTACAAGTCTACACTGAGATCCAGAGCCAAAACATCCAACTGTGAGTGGCTATTTTCATTACTTTACTCTTCTCCTATCATTAGCTGTATTTCTACCGTCGCTCCTCCAGCTCCTGGCGTAGTCGCTGCTTAATCAATCGGTGCTAAGTCTGGCCCAGCAAAGAAGTGGGGCCAGAGGTGGCCCCTGTTTTAGCGGCTGGGGCCGGTTCTTGCGGCGGTGGAAACACAACAAATCTCGGGCTAAGTCAGGAACTGGCCCGGGACTGGCCCTGGAACCTGTCTGGTGGAAAAGGGGTATTCGTCATGGTCCTCAAACCATTCCTGAACCATGCCTGTCAACTGTCCTGCTGAAAGGGGACACTGTCATCAGGGAATACTGCTGCTAAGAATCGATGTACGTGGTCTGGACCAGTGTTAAGGAAGCTGCTAACAAATACACATGAATGCAGGACCCAAGGTTTCCCAGCAGAACACGGTCCAAAGCATCACTCCACCCCCAAAACCTTCTTCCCATACTGACTGATGAGACCAGGTCCCTTTCTTCCATCGCTCCATGGTCCAGTTCTGATGTCCAGCTCTGGTCTCCTTCAGTCTCTCAGATCCTCATGCTACTATTTGTCCTGCTCCAACACCCTAAGTCCAACTCTTTACCTGCTGCCTGATAAATCCCACTGACAGGTGACATAATCAATTACATTCATTTCACCTGTTGATGGTTTTAATGTTGTGGCTGATTAGTGTATAATAACTAC
The DNA here is from genome assembly GCA_900323345.1 of Pseudochromis fuscus. Classification (NCBI taxonomy): domain Eukaryota; kingdom Metazoa; phylum Chordata; class Actinopteri; family Pseudochromidae; genus Pseudochromis; species Pseudochromis fuscus. The sequence continues at coordinate 65,324 of OOFC01048871.1, forward strand.
AAACATATTGTCAGACACAGCAACGCTACTCACAGTATCACCACCTAATAGACAGTGGATGCTACTTGCTGCTAGGTGACGGTGTTACATGTGGGTTATCAGGGGATATTATCACTGTTTAGTAACCTGTTAATGGGCTTATGCAACTGATGTATCAGGTGCAGGAACTGGCCCATGAGCTAAATTTGTTTTTGCCTTTAATTGCAAAAATATACAATTATAGCTTAATAAGGTAACTGCCGAATATTATCCTAAAGCTAATGTGCTAGTCAGGCTTATTTATCACTATGCAGACTTTTCAAACCTCTGTTCAGGATGTGTTACTGTTTATACTTTGTTTGAATACAGTTTGAATGAGTGTAAATGTGAATTCTACATTCATGCCATATACAGTGCATCATGTAAAGGTATCCAGTAAGAATATATATGTGCAGAAGTGGAGGAGTGATGTTAAAAATAAAAGCTGTAAAGATGATATAAAGAAAAACAACAGGACCTTCTCTTCGATCTCGGCCGCGGTGCGTTTGGTCGTCTCCAGGTTTTCCACCAGCTCCGTGTCTCCCAGGAAATTCCCAGATGCCGAGGACAAGCGGGACAGCAGGTTGTCCTCCAGCGTCTTCAGGGTGATCTTAAACCCGTTCTGCTGCTTGGTCAGGTCAGACTGAGAAACACAGAAATATGTAGTCAAAAAAAAAAACCTTGACAGACTTCAGCATGTCAGGAGGATTTTTTTTTAAATACATCCTCCTAATCTGAGGCGATGGGAGATGTTCAAGGTGTGGGTCAATATGAGGACATGAATACTGAAAGGCACCTCAAAGGCAGAACTAATCAATATGCTCTGCATCGGCTATCCGGACACATGAAGGGAGTGCTCTGGGCTGGATTAGCCAGCTTCCGTGTGGTTGGCAACATCAAACCTCTGCTGAGCGACCTAACCCTCGGTGTGATGAGACCGTCGATCGAAGCAAGAGGGGAAGGAGCTTTGATGGGCAACTACACACACACACATACACACAGGTCGGTACTAATGGGTTTTACTCGCACCTCACCATATGGATTAGTGCACCCCGTCTTCTAATAAAGCTTTAACTCCAACAGTTTTTTTCCGTCTTTGTTCTCGCTTAAAAAAAACCCCAAAGTGTCTCAGAGAAACTTGTTTTTTTCAAAGCCCAGTGTTTGAGCGGCGTTGGGAGAACAAAGTCGACAGGGCACGGTTACTCTCTTTATTGCTTCATCCTGCTTTGTCCTTCATTATAGTCTGTTGCAGCTCCTTGTTTCTGCTCGATAATGACTTTGCTTTATTGAAGTTTCCCTTAATAGAAGCCTCCGCGACCTTTGAATTGTTGTAATTACGGGAGGGTGGGCTGTTGTGAGATTTGCCTACTCTGAGTGTTGCTGGTGACTGATAATAGCCGAGGGTTTTTTGAGCGCCGTGATCCCTGACAGACGGTGGTAATAAGTTTTCTGGCTGGTGCTGTTTCTGCCCCCGTGTAATCACAGAGGTTGCCGGCGAGGTCTGGCCGAGGGCGGAGCCGACCCTCCCTCCCTGTGGCGTAATGTGCCCATGACAAAAGACATACTTAGCTCCGATCGCGCCATGGGAGCAGATAGTTTAAGAAATCACGCCACCTAATTGCTCTCTTTTTGACAGTGTTTCCTGTGGTGGTGATGAGAGGTATTTTACACCATTGTTAAAACCTCTGCCTTGTTAAATGCTCTGGGTTTGATGCTAAAGCAGACAGACCTGCACACATGTGGGGGGTGAGGAGGGAACATAAAATGATGTGATTCGTGGCATTTTAAGGAAAGACCTGACGTGCTCGGAGCGGAGAGAGAAAAAAGCTCAAAACGGTTTTGAGCGGTGGACATTTACCCGAGGACATTCGCCTGTGTGAGTCAACTGTGACCTTCTACTTGGCTTCACTCGCTGCTCTGGGGGGGGAAGCTATCCACACTAAAACATTCCCAACTGGATCCAGTAATGAGTCAGTTTTTAACGATTAGCTTTCCTCTGGCACATTGTACTTGTAATTACCCTTGCTTGGGAAAAACAAACAATTAACCAGTCAGCAGAACACCCCCTAATTGGGATTAAAATGAGATATTACATCTATCATTTTTTTTTTTAGAACAAATGATTACCGAGTGCCACGGAGCAGCCCTGTTAAGGTAATTTGGGAAGTGGAGCATTTTAGTTCTCATTAATGCCGAAGGTTCTGGGTAGAAAAAAAAATAAACGTGTCGGAGCAAACACACACACACAAGGACGCCGCACATGCTCACACATGCTCACACACCAAGGACCGGACGAGGTAGTTATTGTGGTAAAAGGTTGTAGACTGATCCCCTGTGCACTCTCCAAAAAGGCAACTTGACATTTTAAGCTCCTTAGCCCCCGTCTTTGGCTCGGTTAAACGAGAGCTCTTTCACCCAGCAGTCATCTTACGGCTCAGTAGCAACGCTAACCTCATTAAAGGTATAATGGCACAGAGTCATTGGGAGAATATAAACAGGTACAGCCAATTTGCACTCCTCTATCAGTCTGATGATTGTTATCAGTCCGGGTTGTTTACTGACAACAAAGAGCCATTCAGCACTTCACTCTACGAGCTGTGTTTTGATAGCAGGGTGCTGGGGAGTGTACACAGCAACCCCCCCTGCACCACCACCACCACCTTCAACTTTCAGTGTTAATTAAAATGATAAGTGAGTTCCAGATCTTGTTTTTTTCTCCCTCTTCCTCCGATCTCAGTGAAATGCTAATTAAACAAGCATCATTAAATCACATTTCACTTCTTCTTCATTGGATTTTGCTGAGGGGACGTAAGGCTTAAAATAACTCTGGCATTTTGGCATTTTTTTCCCTCCCCGCCCCCACTTCTCCATTTATTAAAAATGCTGATTTGTCCGTGGATGAAAGCCTACAGGTCCGAGTAAAGCGCTGCCTACAGAGGCCCAACGCAAACAAGGACGCCTCCAGGAAACCATCAAAATGCAAATGGGATTGTGTTAGAGTAAATCTGCCTGACCCGTGAACAGAGTTCCCACAATATCTTCCGTTCTGATCTCGGAGACGCCGCCGTCAGCCAGACGTGTTCCCAACAAGGAGGGATTTCTGATTTCCCTTCTTCCCCTGACCACCCCACCGCCTTCCTCCACTAACAAGAGACACATTTAAGGAACAGTGGAAGTGTGTCAATGTGTTGTCTAATTGCTGCAGTACAGTACGCCACCGGCCAATCCCGTTCAAACAGCTGACGTGTAACGAGCACACCGTCGATGAGAAGAGCGCGAGGCATCATTAGGTGCCGCAGCTTTGATCAAGTGAATTTTTGCTTAATTACGAACATTTACATTCACGCCGCGGACCGTACGTATCGGGACTGTGCTGCCGCTCATTACTTGTGGAAAGTTGGCCGAAGAGGCTGACAGGAACCTGCAGTACTGTACACAGTGTACTGAGCCGGCCATTAGCTCTGACCGGGAATGACAGCTTAGAGATACAAGCGGGAGACGCCGGCGCTGATCAGCAGAGTGGAACAACAGCTTTCCTCTTTCCTCGCAATCAGAGATCGAAGAGTCCACAGAACAAAGACAGTCATTTACATTCAAGAGGAAAACACACCTTAAAGCCTCTCTACCTGCCTCTGCTTTGATTCTGGAGATGTGAACATAAATGAGTCCGCCAAAGTGATGATACAAAAAAAGAAAATATATATTTAAATATATGAAACTCCCTTGAGGATGGCATCAAGACACAATTACACAACTCCTGGAGCTTGATGATAAATGGCAGCGTGTCACAGGAACAGTACCCAGGGTGACTGCGACACAATGGTAAATTGTTAGCGCTTCAAACGTTAATAAGATTTTTCGGATTGGATTAATGGATTATTGCCATTGTAGAGGATTTTTCATGGCACCGTCCATGACATTTAAATATAAATACTCCTTCCTTTGATACTATCTGTCATTGAATTATTTAAAATGCTGGTAATTTTCTATTTCACACTGGTGGTGGTTAAGCTGCATAAAAAGTTATATTTCTAACAACACAAGTGTTCGACTAAAACTTACACATCAAACAAAATTAAAGAAATAAATAAAACAAATTAGATCTCATAGACTGAGCACAATTTTCTAATATATGTACCATTTATAATTACAAGATGGAGAGTTTATAAGTTTTAACAACTGCAGTTTTATCAGTAAGTACTTTCTCATAATAACCCCAGAGAAATAACAAGCAATATTAGATTTTCTGTGAGTGTGAGTGTGAGGAAGCTTTCCATCTGATGGTGCTGGGACACAGCTACAGCTCTCCCAGGTACAAAGAAATGCAGCAGATTTAAAGCCAACAATTAAATCCGCACTTTTTTTTTTTTACCATATCGAAAATATTATCAAATGACAATATGGAAAATGAAAAGAACTGCTTGTAGTGACAAATCCTCAGAGAAACACCAGCAGCACTTCAGCTCTGCTCAGCTCATTGTTTCAGTTTTATGATCCTCAACTCTGCTGCTTTGGTTCAGGTACCTACTGACACATGGACCATCTTGTCTTTTGTAGCCAGAGTTGACCATATTTGGCTAGTATCTTGTGAAGACACTGCCTGTGGCCACGCCCCTTCCACTGGCATTATTTTAAACCCTGATTGAGTTTGATTAGGTGAGTTCAGCCTCTGTCACAGAGTGCATATCAGAGATGGTCGTAGTCACTGTGATGTCACTGTCACTGTTGGTTTGTGGACTCCAGGAGCTTGTCTGTTGAACGTGGCCATGTTGGTTGTTCTGAGCCAGAAATAACCATATTTAGATATGAAGGAAGGAGTGAGGAGGTGGGTCTGACCCTTGAACCCAAGAATGCTTTTGAATTGAGGTCAAGTGGATCCAGCATCTAGTGGCCATTAGTGGTACTGCACTTTTGGCTGCATCATGGGTTTTACATACAGTCTGTCGACAGAGAGATTAGCCACAGACATCATAATGGTTTTTTGCACCAGGCTGTAAATGTGTTTATTTCTCTTGTAAACAATTTAAAGCGTCATTACGTCATTACACAGCAATGGAGGAGAGCGCCTTAAAGCGACAGGCACCTAAAATCAGCATCAGAGTGTTTTTGATGCAGACTGAAATACAGGATCAAAGTGGAGTTTCACCAAGAAACTTCACAGACGTGTTCTAGAGGCATCTAAGACTTATTCAAACTTCCCTGAAAACCAGTATAATACATCTCCTTTAATGTAGGGTCTGTGGGGACTGATGTGCTTCTTGATTCAGCCCTGGAGGTTCCTACTATGCAGCTAAAGAGACATTTATTTTCCCTAAGAGCTGGTGGAGACCTAAACAAAGCACAAAACTAAACTAGAACTGAAATAAAAGGATGTGCAGGTTGGATTTACATGCATCAGGTGAGCAGGAGCACTCTCTTAATAAAAATGCTAATGTTGCTCTGTGTCTCCTGGATGTGTAAACAGGCAAGTGTTTGCTAACATGTTGGAGCAGCGCTGCTTTAACCTTTGATGTGTGACCCTCTTATCGGAGAAAGATAATGGCGGTCTGAAGAATGGAAAATGAGTTTGTGTGTGACAGCTGGCGTTTCACCCGCAGTCAGACACGGAGGTACTGAACACAGCGTGAAAAATAACACAATGACATCACAGAGATTGATTTCTGCACTCAAAATGAACCATCCCAATATGATTTGTGCTCTCAGAGCAATATGCAGATATCTCTAATTTGGAAATTAGCTCTGGGCGAATGTTTGTGTGTCGCATTAATTCCAACAACTCCCACAAGAAAAAGAAAAGCGTTCGGTGGAATTTGGAAAAGTGTTTAGAAATTGTGAAGTCACACGTAACTATTTAGAGTCAATGTAATACTGATTGAAAATGGATGTTAATATACTTTTGATTTAAAAACACGACTCAATGTGCATTTAAAATGCTCATCTAATTTTCTGATTACTGTGTTGTTCATACACCTGCCGCGTGAACACACAGGCAACCGTGCACACACTGACACACACACCCACACCCACACACACACACACACACACCCACGCACAGCACCAATGTGCAGGGTCCCAGTCTCCCAAACCGAGGCACCCAAAGCCCCGTAATTATCACACATCCACCAGCCGCTAATCAAAGGCGCCAGCTGATTGTTAGGGAATCAAAGCGCCCGGACCTGCAGCCTCTTGTGATGTTTAAAGACAGACGGTGTTTTCTTGCCGACATGTAGCATTAAAAGACGGATAATGACGAGCAAGAGAGCTGCGCCCGGCTCCTGGAGGCCCCTGACTCCTCCGACTGTTTCTTTTAATTACACCTGCACAGAAGAGATGTTGGGAGAGAAACTCAAAGAGTCCGACGCAGGAACAGGTTGTTTGTTCTCTGATAGCACCTGAAGAGTGTGACAGGTCCTGTGTTTCATGTCTGCTCAGGGTTCACTTTTACATTCCTGCGACATATCAGATGAAAACAGATTCATCAGAGCTCCTTCTCTGTTGTGTTTCCTCACCTTCAGCTGCTCCAGATCAGGTCTCTCCATGCTGACCACGGCGGCCAGCAGCTGGTCCTCCAGGCCGTCTCTGGTCACTGTGAAATTTATCAAGGTGCACTGGGCCTGCAGCTCGGGCTGGTAATGAGGGCTGGCGAGCTTGGTGTGCAGGATGAGGCGGAAGCTGGGATTGTACTCGCACTCCTTGTCTCCAATCTTTATGTACCTGTTTGGAGGAAACGAGGAGCAGAAAGTTTTGATCATCCAGGGTTCCCCAACGAAAGTAAAGATCCTGAAATAACAAGATGTGACTGTGGCAGACATCAGAAGATGTGAAATCCTATAATCATCTATCAAAAATGTTTCATGTTTTTCCTGTATTCCTGTGTGTAGGACACTTGTCTTTAATAAACAGAGGTCAAAGAATGTTGTCAGTTTAATTACAGTAAACAACAGCCATGAAATGACCACAGCTTTATTTTCATGGAGGATTAATCCACATTTGGTGCTCGAGTGAACATTCAGGGCGGCTTTTATTGTTTTTAATTAACTTTAGGTTCTATGGACTCACAAGCTGAATCCCCAATAATTAATTATTAAGAAAATCTATTTTTGTTTTACTTTATTTGAAATAAATAGGATTTTCTCTGTATATATTTTCAGATTTCATAAAAGCTTGGAGCACAGACTGTATGGACCAAGAAAACATGACATCACCATCGATATTCTTTTGTGGACTTAGGAGTTTGGTATTTGAACCTCACCATGTTGGTGGTTTGGATATTTGGATATGAAGGGAGGAGTGAGGAGGCGGGTCACTGAATGACACTGGAGTTCAGGTCCTGTCTCATTGGAGGACAGACCTGTCAATCAAACTAACCCCGCCCCTAACTCCTCCCCTTCTCTCAGTCTAATATCTTCTTAATGATGAATGATTTTCAGATGGACCAGATCACTGAGAAGAAGAGTTGACTTTATCTAATGACATCATAGTGACTTGTGGAAAAAATGTATTGACTGAATATTTGAGGACTGAAAATGACCATTTTTGAATTGAAGTCAAATGGAGTTTTTTGGAGTCGGCATCTAGTGGCCATTGGTGGTATTGCACCTTTTGCACTCCCTCACTGGCCTCACTTCTGAGACCCAGAGCTTCGACCACGTCTACAAACAATCTATTGCTCGGAGTAGTTGTTCATCTACTTAACTTTCTGTTAATTTAGCTGATAAATACAGTAGGTTACAATGTGAAGTGGTGGCTGTAAATAGACTATTGATCCAGAACCAGAATCTAATACCGATGTTGATAGTTGTTTTAACTGGAGATCGACCAGTTCTGGCTGTTCAAAGATTGATACTTGTAATAAGAGTCTTGATTAAAGCTGCAATCATCTGACTCTTTGTGTCTGTTCCTGAGTTTAAATTCTCCTTGAAAAGAAAATGAAAGAGAAGAAAGTGAAAAGTGATCAATGCCTGTTTGTTGATTATGTTTTGTTATGTATGAGTCCTCTAAATCAGACCATTGTGCAACACAGCAAACTTTTCACTCAAGCTAATCGAAGCAATAACATTTTCATGAACTCAAATGGATATCAATTAGGATTTCCATAAACAACCGAAGCAGCATCGATCCTTTCAACTTCAAAACAAAGTGCATCATATTTATTATGTCAGAGACACTGGAGACCAATTCAAAATACAAAACTTATTGAAGTCATTAACATAAATGCATTTTTATTTTTTACCTCGGGCAGGAATGTTAGGCTTCGTTTATAAAACACAGGGATGCACTCAGGCATGCAATAGGTCACTGATCTCATATATTATTACATATGATAACTGTGTTGAAATGTAATGAATGCATGACTGCATGTGGTAAATATGAAAACCCTTAGAAACCACAACCAGTTTAATGTCAAATTTATTCAGATATCCATATCTGAATAAATTTGACATTAAACTTAAAAATTGGCTCAATTTGTGTTTGGATGTTTGTTCAAGGAAAACATGAACGAGATTAAGAAAGTTTGCAGGCGACTGAAGCCAGCTGTCGATACTCCCAACACTTTTCAGACAAGTTTCTCTGAGCGTTAAAAAAATATCCAGAGAGGATGGATCTAAGTGGAAGTCTGACCTGCCCTTCTTGATGGTCTCTCTTCCCAACAGAGGTCCGAGAACAGGATCGAGGGTTTCCTCCAAGTTCTCTATCAGAACCACATCACCTTCTGCCAACGCTCTCTCTATGGCGTCCAGGTACCTTCAAGGGATAAAACCACAGGGATCCCTCTGTCAAAATCGTATCCATTACAAGTTCTAAAACTTCCACCATGAGGCCTCTTACCCCCTCTGTCCAATGCGGATGACTCGCAGGTCTTCGCCATACTTGGTTTTGATCCACTTGATGCCCTGCAGCTGGGGGTCCACCATGAGGGGCCAGCGCTGGCAAGAAGTAAGAATGGTGGCGTTCTCAGTGGACATCCTGTCAGCGGGTAGACCTTCGTTCTGCCACGTCGCAATATCGGCGTCGTCAGTCAGCATGGTCAAAGGGTCCAGGTCAGGGGTCACGGGGATGGGAACCTGGCACATGATGTGATAAAGAGTGATGACTTTAACACTGACTGTGAGAGAGAGCAGAGATATGTAACTGTGAATAGGAAGATGAGCTTTTCTTCAAATTGCTTAGTATTGCGTTTGAGCTCAACTTTCCACCAGTGTCAGGTTGATAGATTCTAACACTGAGAGGCCATAAGAAACATTTCAACCCTATTTAACCATTTATGAAAAAGTTGGGAGTGGTTTTGAATGGGCTGCCTTTTTAAATATTTCAACCAATCAGAAAAATAAGGGGACTTTCTGATAAAGTTCTGTTGAAATGCCATTTTTTTTGATTGGCTTTAATATTTAAAATGCCTCCATGAAATCATTCATGATGTGGGAGTTCTGCTTCAGGACAAACTTTCAGAGATGGATATTTTAGTTGTATGAGCTCTTTATTTTCAAATCTTCCCATGAATCGTTACAAACTGTATTTTCACTGTGTTTTCTGTTCCCTAAAGGGAACTGAACTCATGGTACACCGACATCAGTACTAATGTTCATGTAAAAATCATAGTTCCAGAAAGTTGGAAGGAGCTCACGCTAGTCCTCCCAATAGACATCATTTCTGCGCTGTTTTGATCAACTCTTTGTTTCCTGAATCTCTACAACAGAGGTGTTGAATGCAAAGTCAGTATGACCCACAGAGACACCAGGCTGAACTTCTGGATGTCTAAGCAGACCAATCAAAGTTCTTGGCTTGTCCATGTGGTGTCTGTTACCCCTTTTCCACTGAGCCTGACTTAGCACCAGTTCTTTGTGTTTCCACTGTGTAAGCACCAACTCAAGGTGCTAAATACTGGTGCTTCACAAGCACCACCTCTTTGCTGGTGCAGAGCTAAGCACCGAGTACGTCAGGGGCTGGGGGCGGGGTTATCGTGAGCAACGGTGGAAACACAGAACCGCCATTTTTAAAACTACACCGACCAAGTAGTGTAGTAGAGTAGTGAAATCAACTAAACATGGACACTAAATAAAAGCAGAAGTGGTCTGAGGAGGAGACTCAGAGCTTCCTGGCACTGTGGTCTTATACTGAAGTCCAGGAAAAGTTAGGGGGAGACCAACCCGGTCTTTCAGAGGGTTCAGCTGCAGCTGGATATGAGCAGATCCTTGACCGGCTCCTTAATAATCTGTTAAAACTCAATAAAGACTACAGGGGCCAGAAGAAGGAGCTGGGACGCAGCGGTAGTGTTTGGCTTAAAAGGCTGAAATGGCAACATCTGCAATGACGTCCTGACGTTTTTGTGTCAGTGACACAATGATGTGGCTCCAACTTGGCTCCTTACCAATGGAAAAGCAAACCGGTTCTTAGGAGGTACAACAATTGAAGCAGCTAAGCACCAGAACCAGCACCAGCACTGAACCAGCACCTGGTTCTTCTTGGTGAAAGAAGAACCTTGCAGCTCTCTGTTAACTCACAGACCCCCTACCTTCAGCTGACTGAGGTACGGCCTCCAGGTGTTGTCCATGAGCTGCAGCCTGTAGTGTTTGGTGAAGTAGCCCAGGTAGGAGATGAAGGCGGTGATGAGGAGGACGTCCCCACACAGAGTCCTCTGCTGCTTCTTGAAGTTTTCAACAGCCTCTGCCCAGCGAACATTTTCTGAAGCCAGACCTCCCACCTGAAACAGACACATACAAAGCACATCGTTTTTTTTTATTTCACTGAAACTTGCATCAGCTACAGCATATTCCCCCCGGGCATCCTGTAGAATCAAATCTAAATTAATCTATGGCTGCCATCGTCGATGCACCGAGCCGTGAACATCAGGAAATCTCCAGAACAACAATGACTTGCTACCTTCAAGTCCTTTTTTATTAGGTTTCATATCCTTTATAACCTCTCTGCTCGTGTACCAACACCTCGACTTTTTACTGCAGAAATGATCCAATTCCCCTCCAGGGATCAATAAAGTTCACCTTAATATCTTATCTCTCCTAAACTTGAGAGGCCGTGCACTTTGATACAGGCTGTAACTTCTCAGCACACATCACAGAAACACTGAGCACCTCAGCGAGCGGACTCCATTTGCATGAATGTTTTGGGCTGATGAGCAGACGAGCACAACCTCTCGTCCTTTTGTTGCTGTCAGGCCTTCTGGAAGCTTCCTCTGAATAATTTAGATTATCATGCTAACTCTGTCAACACTCATACTTTTTGTTTTGCTGCAGTCAGCAGGAGGTTTACACACCTGATAGATGATGGTGGGATTTATGTATATATGTGTAAATGTAAGTAATGTGCACCTCAGGGAGGAGACAGCCACACTGACAGGAAGAAATACAAATAATTGGGTATATAAACCGATCAGCCACAACATTAAAACCATTGACGGGTGAATGACAATGATTATCTGATTACAGTGACTCCATGATATTAAGCAGCAAGTGAACCATCAGATCTTAAAGTTGATGTGCTGAACGCAGGAGTGCAGAATGTGTTTGTAGCAACATAATGAGATTCAATTACATTTTTCTCTACACCAGTGTGACTTTGGTTAAAGAAAAGTGTGATTAAAAATGATCTGCTCATAACAATAACAAGACTCAGGGACCACAAACCTCCACTAAGGTACAATCCAGCTGAGCTGATGCTGGAGACTGAACACTGTTGCCCTCTTGTGGTGAAATGACAACACTACCTTTTTAAAACTTTCGTCTGCTATAACAAAATCCCAAGTGTTTACAAGATGCTGTTTAAGGTTTAGTGCTAGTCTGATTTAGTCTTTTTTCTCTTTACTGCAACTTATGCACTGAATTTCCCCTCTGGGGATTATTAAAAAAGAATATCTTATCTTATGAACTGATAAATAAAAACTATGAGAAAACACTCATGAGAGAACAAACCTCTGCCAAAGTATAATCCATCTATATATGTTTTTGATCTACTACATCCACAAATTAATTCTGATCTCCACCAGTTTTTTTGATGTGACTTTTTACTTAACCTTGACCCATTATAATAGATTTGTACAGGATTTATCCCATCGTTTCATCTTAACCAGAATCTAATCATTTGTTCTTTGGGTGATACCTTGTGTATCAAAAATAATTTCATCGACACCTGCTAATGAATTAACTTGTAATGTTGCAAACATCACCGTCTTTGCGGGGGTAGTAAAGTAACATTTATAATGTATGCATAAGCATAAGGGTGGGCCTCCAGAAAACTGGATGGGCCAGTTAAAATAAGCCACCAGACAAATCAATACACATTAAAAAAAGGTGTGGATATTTTGCATTGACTGTAAATAAACGAGACACAACCTCAAATAAACCCATTTGTCTCTCAGTTTATTTCACTTGTGTCATTACTTTGTGTGAGATTAACGTGTTTTATAGCCATCAGCTAATGCAGTTTTTTTGTGCAATAATGATTTTTCTGCAGGAAGGACATATCCAGTGTTTTGGAGTTCTCTTCACAGGAAGGCAGGTTTAGTGAAAATTATGTACTGAATGTAGTTGTAGATGTCCTGGTACTGTAGATTTGGAACTTTTTCCTTTGTTGTAGCTGACTCGATCGCACGCCGGGTGCATTATACGGGTTGGTTATGTTTAACCTATTACGTTTTGTGTGGTATCGTTCAATATCATTCAATGTGATTAAAATGCACAGAAATTTCTGAAGGCTTGAAGACGATGCTAGCACCATTCATTAGCTGCTGCTTCTCCTGTCAATATGGCGACGTAAACAAAAGTAGTAGCGCAGCGGGTAAATGTATGTAATTACAAACTGCACTTCTGTTAACAGGAAGTCTCCTGCCTTCAGTAACGTCTCTGCCATTAACTAATTTGACTTTATACATGATTCATGGATTCAATTAATCTCCAATCCACTGAGATTAGACAAGAGGCAACAAAACACTTTGGACAAATAAGGTAATGTTACGTTCACTCACTGAGTTACTATAAAGCAGAATGAGTGGCTCTGGGATTAATGTCGACAGACCTCTGCATAAAGAAATGTCACTGGATTAATGTTGTAGCTTCTCCTCTCGAGCTAAGCCCAGACAGTGAGCAGTATTTTAGTCAACAACAGAGTGAATCAGCCTCTGAACGAGTCGCTCCTCTGCAGCTCAGAAAGCAGGTATCTGTGCTAATGCTAGGTGAGCTGGAACGAGAGGCAGAAAGAGAGCAGCTCTCTATAAACACAGAGGTGGGAGATGCTAACTGGATTTACTGAAGAGAGTCCGTGTGCTGTACGATCGCAGAGCAGAGGGACGTGGACACTGAGCGTGGGGGAAAGTAAACAGTGTTTTTTCCATTAACCTTCGCCTCAGACAAAAATGACATCTGTAAACCTGGACACAAAGATGGCCGCCGCTGCAGCCTCAAAGTGCTGAGAGGATAAAACAAGAATTTCAAATGAGACTGAAATGTACAGAAGCCTCTTAATGCCACACGAGATCATGTTACAATAAACAGCTATTAGTACAACAATATAATATTTATCTTGAAATAATGTGAAAAGTTTCATGGTAAAACACAATAGTTTAGTAGTACTGAGCACCATGGACGACACCTTAATAAGTGTGTGTGCTGCACTTTGAGTGACAGCAGAGCTCACTTGGATGCAGCTGATGGTGTAGCCTGTGCCCATGGTGCCTTCACTGTCCCTCCTGCTAATCAGTGAGAAATGATGCTACATCCAAAGGGTCGGACTGACTCTTGCATTTTAAAATCTGCCTTGTGTTTAGTTTGTATGTTGTAAGACGGTTGATATATCGTGAAAATATCACGTGAAAAATATCTGGTTTATAACATAAAAAAAACTTTACATATACCATATTTTCCAGACTATTGATCGCCCCTGTCTATAAGTCGCTATTGAATTTATTAGAACAGTTTCATGTGGTTCACTCTGACCGGGTCTGATGTGACGAGGCTAAATGTATCGGCGGCGCGGAGCTTGCTAGCTTGTAAAAAGCTAACGAGCTTCGTGCCGCCGATACATGAGCCACACCGGTGTTTAAGTTCAAAGTGTCGGAAAAAAGTAGAGGCTTATAGTCCAGAAAATACGGTACTTAAAACAACAAAAATATCATGTTATATTACAAAACCTATCTTATTGTAACAAAAATATGTTGTTACATATTACTATAACATGAAAAATACTCTGTAATGTATAATGTAAAATCTATGTGTTAAAACATATAAAAATCATTATAACATAATAAAAATATCCTGATAGCTTGTGACAAATATCTATAAAATCTGTTTGTTTATCATATAACATTTTTTTATGTCACAGGTCAGGTCATGGATCCATTTTTGTTTTTCTGGTGCGGCAGCAAGATGTTGTGAGATACTGCAAGAATTTTTACAAAATGTATTTTTTATTATGTAATAATCTTTATATTATTACAGCTAGTTTTTTCATTGTAACAATATTTTCATAATATAACAAGAGATTTTTTGTCACAAGAAGATGTGTTTTAAATATAACAAGATATTTTTGTGATATATTCTTTCACTTAACAATCAACATCTGGAGCAGAATTGAATCCTTAATTGGCCCTTAATGATTTAATAAGTATAAAGAAAGTGACAACAACACTGTATGTGTGTCAGTTTGTGTGTATCAGTTTGTGCACATCTGTATCAATCGAAGTAAAGAGTGTGTGGAAAACAAAGTGTGTTTGCGTGACCCTGCTGTCGCCCTCCTCACCAGGCGGTTGGCCAGGGAAATGGTGCGCGCCGTTGACTCTGCTTCGTGTTGGCACTTGAGCTTGTCTGCAGTGGCTTTCTCAAACTTGGCTGTCAGCTTGGCCAGGTTCTCATTAAGGTGCTGATAGGCCACAGACACACACACACACACACACACACACACACACACACAGTGGAGAGGAGAGAGAGAAAAGAAATTGGCCCTGGTTAAAATACATTGTGGTCATAAAGAATTCACAAAGACGGAGAACAAAGACAGTCGGAGTGTCTCTCTGTAAGAAACTTAGGAGTGTGTGAAAAGTTGGGTAAAACTTATCATTCCCTCCGCTATGGATTTATTTGGCATATGGAAGCAATTAGCACAAGGACAAACAGGATTAATCGGTGGAGAGGCACACAGGTTCAGTAGATTAGTTTGAGGATTGCTAATTCCCCTTGGCTCCGAACCCAGTCTCCGCTCAAGCGATCTGACTGAGGGCTGAAAAATGACAGCGAGAAGTCATGCTGGATCTTATTAAGAGCCGTCGCTCTGCACTCTGCAGGTTTTG
>OOFC01048872.1:0-22187 GCA_900323345.1 Pseudochromis fuscus
GTCAATTCAACACAGGTGGAGAGGACAATCAGGGAAGGCTGTGGCAGACGAGACAATCAACACAGGTGTGAACAGACCAACAGGAAACAACTAGAACACAAGGGATGAGACTCAAAATAAAACAGGAAGTGACATAACAGAAAACACTGAAAACACACAGAACATGAAACACCAAACTAAAAAGGACATGACACCCACAGAACAATCACAAGAAAACAAAATAATCACAAAACTAAACCCAAGAACCCAGGAACAGACAAACTAGTAATACACATCATGACAGAGTCGACTAAACTGGTTATCTGTACAAGACAGATTATTCTACACATTATTGTGTTTTTCTAAAAATATTATGGCTTCAAATCGACCTGAAGTTCTGTAACAAAACCTCTTATTTAGCAATGACAAGCACAATCATTATACTAGACATGCCACGGCAAGAAAATTTGTTTTACCAAAAGTAAGATCAAACAGCATTAGGAGAACATTCACATACACTACAGGCCGAAGGTTTGGACACACCTTCTCATTCGATGTTTTTCTTTATTTTAATGACTATTTACATTGTAGATTTTCACTGAAGGCATCAAAACTATGAATGAACACATGTGGAGTTATGTACTTAACTAAAAAAGGTGAAATCACTGAAAACATGTTTTATATTCTGGTTTCTTCAAAATAGCCACCGTTTGGTCTGATTACTACTTTGCACAATTTTTGCATTGTCTCCATGAACTTCAAGAGGTCCTCACCTGAAATAGTTTCCACTTCACAGCTGTGACTTATCAGGGTTAATTAGTGGAGTTTCTTGCTTTATCGATGGGGTTGAAACCATCAGTTGTGTTGTGCAGAAGTCAGGTTAAGCCCTATTGGACAACTGGTAAAATACATATTATGGCAAGAACCAATCAGCAAACTAAAGAAAAACAAGTGGCCATCATTACTTTACTTTACTCTACAATGTAGATAGTCATGAAAATAAAGACAGCGCATTGAATGAGAAGGTGTGTCCAAACTTTTGGCCTGTACTGTACATTTATATAACGATTTTTTTACCTTAGCTATGTCCCAAAGAGTTTTACAAGGCATCTCATTCACCCATTCACAC
This sequence comes from Pseudochromis fuscus, assembly GCA_900323345.1. Taxonomy (NCBI): domain Eukaryota; kingdom Metazoa; phylum Chordata; class Actinopteri; family Pseudochromidae; genus Pseudochromis; species Pseudochromis fuscus. The sequence goes on from OOFC01048872.1 coordinate 1,109, forward strand.
ACACACTCACACACCAATGGCTACAGAGCTGCCAGGCCACGTGCTAGCCACCATTGGGAGCAACTTAGGGTTCAGTGTCTTGCTCAAGGACACTTCGACATGTGGAGAGGAGGAGCTGGGGATCAAAGCCATGATCTTGTGATTTGTAGACGACCTGCTCTACCACCTGAGCCACAGCCACAGTTTAGCTAATGACACTAGAATGACTTGTGAAAATAGTGGATTGATTGAAAATGACAGTTTTTGAACTGAAGTCAACTGGAGCCAGAACCAGCATCATGTTTCTGTTACACTTTTTTCACTTCTGCATCGGCCTCATTTTTAAGCACCGACAGCTTGATTCTCTTTGTCAAACGATTTGATTAACTTCGTCCTGTGTTTCTTAATTGCCTTTACAACTTAAACTTGTTTAAGCCTAAATGCATTTTAATTACGGCTCCTCTGCCGACGCCCCGAGCCTCATCTCCCCGCCCTTTTTTTCTCTCTTCACGCTCTCCCCTTTGCTCTCATTCATTTTGCACTGCCTCCCTTTGTCATCTCCCTCTTTACACCTTTGCGATCAGACTACCATCCTCTGGGGATGCTTCTTCCTGTTGATATGCAGAGCGCCTCTCCTTCCAATCAGTACTTCTGAAAGGTTGTTACTAATGGTCCCCAAGGAGAAGAGTCAACCTTGAATACATAAGGCCTCCGCCGGCATTTGGCTGGTCACCGGTAGTGTCACATCTCATTTTCCCTTCTTGTCTCCACCAAGGTTCAATTGTAACATAAAGCCAGTGAAGGAGAAATACAAACGATTCATCTGTTTCATCGAACTTTCTGAATGATTTCATGAACAATTTTGTTTACTAATACCAAAGGGTGTTGTGTAGTAATCAGGAGTATATAGTACACAAAAGTAAGTAAGAAGCAGCTCTAACGCTGACTGCTGAGCACACCTTCAGATTATTGTTTCACACCCGTGCTGCTGTGAAAGCCCTGCCTATTTTTATCAGCAACAGACTGTGTGGTTCACTGTGATGGGCAGCTCCAGTCTTCAGCTTCTGAGAATAGCTTGATTATTCAACTGGGAGAAGTGCATGAACAGGGAGCGGCTTTCCATATGTTACACTTAACAACCAATGAAGCTGCGATTCAGAGACTTGGGGCAGAAAGAGCTGACAGCGCTCATCCACACCCCTGGCTTTCTCCAGAACAGCACAGGCAGGCAATAATCTAGCTATAATTAAGGGGTATAAACCATGTCATGCAGCCATTAGACCAAATAGCTGGCAACCAATCAGCTATGACATTAATGGTAGAAACCAACCACGGCTTTATAATTCTGCTCTGTTGTAAGACGGCAAATATGTTTTAACAATTATACATTTTGCTGCATAACTCTTGACAAAACAAAAGTTGATGTTGTGTAAATAACTCACAACCTGTTCAGTGTCGTCAGTGCAGAAGGTGACGTCAGCGCTGTGAGTGAACTGAATATGAAAGATCTGTGTCAGAAATTTGCAATAAAAACCTCTGGTAGGGACATCAAAATCGTCTGTAATCAGTCTTTTATAGCTTTGAAAGCAACCCTGTTTTTTCATCATTGATTGCTGAGGAATTATCTTTCAGGGCAACTGCTTCCCATCAACAGCCCGAAACAAATCAAACTGTTTAATTATCTGTTTTATCCACACTGGATGTTGTTGACCTTCTTAAAAATAAACCTGCGCTTAAATTCCCCTGAACAGGCGACACCTGCGAGCTTTAAAAGGTGTCGTGAGAAAAGGTTAGAAAATAAAAACCTTACCTATAAGTCCCGTACTATTAAAACAAATGTGAATTATTGTTTGTGCTGATCAGAATAACGTCAGTCAGAGCTAAGCTGCGACACAACGTTCTTAATACATCCAACCAGGATCATAAAAACACTGAACTCAATCTTTTGTGAGAAGAACAGCATCAAAGAAAAAACAAAACACAGCTGTTATGGTTGAAACATTACACACTGAAAGCCACCAACACATTAGTTTGGTCATTGACTTGATACTTATAGAAAGTACTGAATATGCTAAGAATAAAGGTGCTCAGTGTCTTTATATGTCACTGAACAGGAGGTTATGTATCCACAGGCCTTTATAACTTATCCAGACATATTGTAATTCATATTAAAATTAATTAAGCTCACTCAGTACAATAGGAGGAATTGATTGTAATTCGTCTGTCACCACTTGTTCCAGTAAAATACCGTATTTTCCGGACTATAAGCTGCTACTTTTTTTCGACGCTTTGAACTTAAACACTGGTGTGGCTCATGTATCGGTGGCATGAAGTTCGTTGGCTTTTTACAAGCTAGCAAGCTCCGTGCCGCTGATACATTTAGCGTCGTCACATCAGACCCGGTTAGAGTGGACCACATGAAACTGTTCGAATAAATTCAATAGCAGCTTATAGACAGGAGCGCTCAATAGTCCGGAAAATACGGTAATTTTTTTCTTCTGGCTTGTGATGCTTTCCACATCCAGGAAGTCATCCACTACAGGAAATTAACCTTTACACAAAAAATAAGTAAAAGGTAAATGATTTTTGTTAAGTTATGTTTTTCCATTTTAGTTTTATGAATACTAAAATACAGTAACAAGTTATAAAAAATATAATTCAGCAGTTTTCTAAGTGAGAACTGAGCAGTACTACGAGCAACATTGCTAAGCATTTTAATAATAAAGGCCATGCTATGCATTTTTGTAGCCAGCACAACTATAACTTGCTTTACATTCACCTATTTTGATGAATTGATTTTACACAGTTTGGCATTGTCTTTGTTCATAATGGGCTACTTGGAAGGATTGCATGTTTACTCAGCAAATGATCAGACAAGAAATTACTCTTAATGGAAACTATGGATCCTTCCCAACCTCTTTCTTCACATGCTCACGGTTTAAAGATCGGCTCCTATAGACCGTCACTGACAGCAGCACAATTTACATGTTGGAGAGTAGCCAGAGGGAGACTTACTGTATGTGGGGAATAAAAGGATGAGCTCTGCATGTTACACTGCATACTTTAACATCAACTCATATTCTTATGTAAATTTCCTAGACAGTAACTTTGTGTCTAGTTCATATATTTTTATTCATCATATAAGTGAATATATTTTTATTTTCTAACAACTGCTAAATTGTTTTAATCTTTTCTGCTAATTGATTGGACAGCAGAGGAAAACAAAGAATATGAATCTGAAAATAATTTTCCATGTATCTGTTATTTAATATTGTAACTTATTTTTTATTATTAATAAATCAGTTATTATGATTCGTGTGAAATGTGTTGCAAGTTCTTCCTCCTGCAGAGTTTATATCTATTTTGTTTTTTTATTTCTTTGTTTTTTGTTTTTGGGACGAAGCAACTGGGTCTGTGCAATACTCCTGACGGCCACTGGGGGCTGGCTCCAAACACCTCTGGTTCTGATTGACTTCCATTCAAAAATTATCATTTTCAATTATGAAAAACTCAGTGAAAACATTTTTTCCATAATTCATGATGTCATTAGCTAAACTTAATTCTTCTGCTCAGTGGTCTGGTGGTCAATTTGAAAATAATTTCATCTTGAAGTAGATATTAAGCTTCAAATAGAGGAAGGTTTAGGGGTGTGGTTAGTTTGATTGACACATCTGGTTCCCAATAAGACTGGCCCTGAAATCAAATCTCATACGCGTTGAGCAAAATCATAATTGAGTAGATATAAGGCTTCAAAAAGAAAAATATTTAGGGTCGGAGTTACTTTGAGTTGATGTCATCAGTCCTGAACTCCAGTGTCCTCGGGTTCAAGGGTCACACCTGCCTCCTCATTCCTCCCTTTATGTCCAAATATGGTCACTTCTGGCTCCAAACAACTAACATGGCAACATTCAAATGCTGATCTCCTGGCTTCAAAACACGACTCCACAAACCAACAGATGACAGGGTGACGTAAAGAAACCTTAACACTGAGGTTTATTTTCTGCTCACATAAACAAATGGGAAACAGAATTTAACAAATGAATGCAAAAGCACAGCAAATCCACGATGCAGCTGTGCGATCTTGTGCAGCCTACAAATACATTACATCAGTATGTTATCTCAAAGCCTGAGTCATGGTGTGTGAAGTTAATCTGTGTGTTTGCTGCAAGTCCAAAGACATGTTCAGGTAGAGGTACAGACCAACATCTGTCTGTGACCTCATTGTCTACACTCCATTTTCAGTGCACCCATCCATTTTTTAACACCCACATAGTCTTCTCAGGGTCAGCCTATCCCAGCATGCACTGGGTGGAGGGAAGGGGAAACACCCCAGCTCTAACACAGACATTCACACCCACAATCACACCTCGGAGAAATTCACAGTCTCCAGTTCACCTGAGAAAACTGTAGCACCCAGAGGACGCGAACACAAGACGCATAAATAAAAACACTGTGCGCTGCTTCAAACAACAGAAATGCATCTTCCATGGTCAGGCAGACGGCAGATTACCCTCCACCCCATGCTTTTCTTTGCATTATGTAAATGACTCTTTCTGGAAGTAGGAGTAGTTTTGAACATCCATTATGTTTAATAGCTGACTGAGAGAAAGCAGTTTAATGAGCAGACAGGAGACAGTTGTGTTCACCTGTTACTGTTTGCATATCGTTAATACAAGCAGAAAACAGGAAAACGCAGGTCTGAGTAAAGTGAGGGATGAAGGTTGCTCGTCATGTTTGCTGACAGGGCAGGTATCATCGGGATGGGTCATTTCCTCTTCGATTAATCCCCGTTTTGCTAATGAAAAACACACATCTTTGCATGGCCATATCTCAAGAGAGGAGCTTTACAGACCTTTCAGCAGTGGTGTGCCGGACACATTACAACATGCACATTACAGTCTGCAGCATGGAGCAGAGATATAGTAATTAATAGCTCTGTAATGCCTGAACGGAGGGTAAATGTAGCCATAAGAGGCACAATAGGAGGAAAAAGTTCCTCCTGAAGAACATGGATGTTCAGTATAATAGAGCCACAGTCACTGATTCATATGGAGGTGTTTTCTGTGGAGAAGATGGAGACAATAGAAGAAAGAAAAATCCAACATGTTTTTTCAGAGAGTAGTTCCTCTGTTGTCTTCACTTTTACACTCAGCTTGTGCGTGCGTGCGTGCATGTGTGTGTGCATGTGTGTGTGTGTCTCTTTCAGGTTGACGTAATCACACACTTTTCTGAAAGGTGCTTTTCCCATTAAGAGTCTGGTAAAATATCACACTGCTAACAAATTGCCGTTCCCCTTGCAGCTTATATTGGGTTGAGAACAGGGCTGCGAATGCGATGTGGCAATATAAACACACCACAGACAGACACAAACCTGAACATGCAAGTGTGAAACTTGAAAATGAAGAAGTGTGCCTGAGCCTAAGAAATAGGTCAGACTGTGAGACATAGCTGTCATACTACTGAGAGTCAGAACTAAAAATTTTACACATACTGTGCATGGCACTATAACAGCTTGTGTTGTCAGTCACGGTGTGATTCAGGATGTTGCAATGGTGAGAAAGCACAGGGAGCAGGTCTTGTAGTGAGAAAGCAGCACAGTGACTGGTTGAAGATTTCGGGGAGCAGCACGGGGAGCCTCACTGTTGCCACACATGTAACATGTGATCTTTTGCTCTTTTTTTCTCCACACTGCTTCAGTGTAATAACAGAAAGACCTCAGAGCCTCGGCGGTGACTCTTGACTTCACACTTCCAGAAATATGGATTGTGATGTACAATACAGGTGTGCTTGTGTGCGTCATTGATCCAGAGCATATCAGACTGACCTGGTGCCTCAATACATGCAAAAGTCCTACACCCAGAACTAGTGGTGACTATTAGCAGATGGTGGATGTGCTGTGATTGGAAATCCACCTCAACATCCTTTGATAACTTAACCTTTAGCTTGGTGTGTTGTGAGGGGGAAGCAGCTGTGATGAGAGTCAACACCTTCAAACCCAAAGCGAGTGTGGAGTGATTTTGCTGAAGGAGTTCAAGTATCTCCAAGTCTGAGTGTTGTACCGGACTGTTGTTGCGGTGAAGGGGGAACTGAGCCGGGAGGCAAAGCTTTTCATTTGCTGGTCAATCTGTGTTTCAACTCTCACCTGTAGACATGAGCTGAGGGAGGTGGTGCTCACCTTCAGAAAGAGGAAGACGTCTGGAGGAAGCTCGGAGTAGAGTGGAGTCACTCGAGAGCGTCCGAACGCCTGATCTGAATGCCTCCTGGGCACCTTCCTCTACACCCTGAGGGTAGACTTAAAACACACTGGAGATGGTCATGTATTTGATCTGGCTCAGGAGGAGATGGAGAAGGTTGCTGGGGTGAGACGTGTTTGAATAACTGATGTGACCTCTAGATAACTAGCGAGAAATGATAAAGTACATTTAAAAAAATCAAACTGAGATAGAGGTTTTGTAAAATATACTGTCTTCTATTTGCTGACTAAACATGACATCATTCATACATTTGATTAATTTTATTTATGGACCTGATGTTATGTGTCTCGTGTAAAACTTGTAACCTGTTAATTCTGAGCGTGTGTCTTTGGATTACCGTAACTATGTCACGGTTTGTGCAATCAGAAAAATTCTACCCGCTTCTGAGAGCTGAGATGTTGCACTTCACAGTGAATATAGTGTCATTACAGTAATTTCACTAGCACCTGTCACAGAAGCTGGAAAAGTTGTCGATTTATGATATACTACGTGTTGTAAGAGTGTAATAACAGAAAAACACAAAAGTGAATATTGATTTTAGAGTTTTAGTGAACAAAAACACTGCAACTGCACATGAATGTTAGATATTGCATGTTAAATTTCAATTTGAAATCAAAGTCCAGGTGGAAATTTGCAGGCTCGGGTGTTGAAGGGTTAATCCAGCCAAGTGTCCCTTGAAAAGTTTCTAACTTCAGTGAGATTTATCCAGTTAAACAAAGATTAAATAAATAAAAGAAACAACAACTTTGGTCAATGTTTGTGTAAACAAACTTATAATAACTGAATACTGAAATAATATTGGCAGTGCTCTCTTACCATAAGACACCATATTAATATTTAATACACTGTTGCAGTATTTACATGCCGGATGTGAAATTCAGCCACTTCCATGGGATATATTGTAAATTCAATAGCAGAGTGAAGGATGGAGGGAGAAGTCTCAGTGGGTGAGACTTGAGGTCTTTATGTCTGCCTCTGCCACCCCCCACAGTTGTCACCTGGAATCTTTCCGTCAGCCCCTCTCGCTGTGGAAGCCGGAGATGAGAGCTGTTCAGAGGAATGGCCTCGGGCGCCAGCCTCTACCAACGCTCCGCTCAACAACCCCGGCTGCTTCAAGGGAGCCTCTCTTTGCGCTTCAAAAGCTTTCTACGAATGGGAACCAAGTTGGCTTCCCACCATACGCTGCTTCCATAAAGACCTTTTTCAGTTTGCTCGGCTTAAAATCAATATGAAAGGGTAGAACCACGAGCACACTTGGGATTAAGTGCAGGAGAGGAGTAGGATTTAAACTGACAAAAAGTGAAATTCCTCGATACCTACAACAACTGATATTTGGAGTCGAAAGAAGTTTGGGATAATATCAGACCTCAGGGGATGCTGAAAAAGCCCCGTTGCATCAAATCAAAGGCTGACAGAAAGCTAACGGTTTGACAGATGATGCTGATTTCTGTGTGGCATTGTGCGTTAAAACGTGTTGGGTGAGATTACAGCATCAGCACAACACAGAGAATTGCCACAAAACAAATAACGTGGAGGAAATTAGGGAATTACATAGAAATTTGTCGCATTACTGTGCTCCCTGTCAGTTACTGTTTGTCACTTTAATCACATACATCATGAGCCCATCTGAATCAGCCAGGAAACGCTCTTGAAATTTTATCTTGACGGATGATGGTGCTTAAATTCATGACAGGGTAATATTTATGAAACAAACGGCTGCACCGACATACACCCACAAACACACAGATGTTACAGGTGGACCTGTTGAGGTACATTATCATTTAAGCAGTTCAATTTAGGTGGAAGGATTAAGCAAAGCATTGTTTCTCTGCATCTATTCAACTCTCAAGTACATCTTCTGAGTAGCATGGTTCCTATTGATGATTATTCAACCTGCATTAGGACAATGTTTCACTTTTTTCCTCAATATCACTTCAATTTCTAACAGTTTGTTGAAAAAATGCTTCATATGGCAACTCCGCTGGTCGCTCTCAGAACTTTTTTGACTCTAACAGATTAAACCGGCATCCAGATGTTTCTTTTGAAATCAAATCTGAGCACTCAGACAAGCCAAGGAGCAACTCAGTTGGCAGACCAATGAAATGGTAACAGCATTAGAGTTGACATAGTGTTTTATTACAGTCCTGGGCAATCATCAGGATCATTCATCTGCACATTCAAACTCTTTACTCTCTCATTTGTCAACCCAGCGGCCTGGCTCGGGCTGGAGCTGGCTTACTGCAAGCTAGCATGTTGCCTGTGATGTATGGTGCTATGATAAGCATCTGTGTGCACAAAGTATAGATCTTTGTTCAAGATGTAATTTTAAATGTCCAGTGTGTGATTTAAATGCAAAACAAACAGGTCGTCCAAGGAGTGAAGGCTTAAACATTAATGTGTTGGAGTTAGATTATCGGGATTTATAGCACGTAGTGTTTGAAGTAAATGGGTGGATTAGGTTGTTTTTAGCTGTGGTGACAATGGGGCTGTGGGGGCTCAAGAAGAAACCCAGAAGTATTAACACTACATATTTCACTCACTGAAATACCTGGAAATTTAAATTTTCAATCCTATAGTGTTACTACAAGACGGGTTTTCTTCTGTTATTATGTTTGTATTATGTTCTTGTTCTTGTTACCCATGTCATTAAAGTTACCATATGGGGTTACTTGCCTGTCTAGGAATCAAAATGTTTTCCATAAAGTCAATAAACACAAAATACTGTGTCATGTTGAGGCAGGAAGATGCCATTTTTGAATTTACTAAATATTATATTTATACCGCAGATTGTGGAGAGGCTAACGTGATGTCACCAGTTGGTTTATGGACTCTATTTTGCATTTGAACGTTGCCATGATGGTTTGGAGCCTGAAGTGACCATATTTGGATATGAAGGGAGAGGAGGCGGGTCTAACCCTTGATGCCTGATAGCATCACAATGGGCCATGGGAGTATTGACTGAATGTTTCTTAATTGAAAATCGTCATTTGTGAATTGAAGTCAATTGCAGCCACAGTTCTTTACAGCCAGCACCTAGTGGCTGTTGGGTGATATTACACCTTTTTGCACTTCCACACTGGCCGCATTTTTGTGACCTGGTTGCTTTATCCATTTCTACAGCTTATACTTAGTGTACAGCAAAAACCAATGACATCAGCCTTAGTTTTACTATAAGTTTGGTGCTAAGTAGCAATGGTTAGCAGAGCAACACGTTAAAACAAAGAGGTGAACATTAACATCAACTTGTTTTGAATGGTCACTGTGAAATGTTAGCATGCCGGAGTACAGTTTTACAGAGTTGCTAGCATGGCTGCAGTCTTCAAACTTTACATTATTGTAGCCGGTTGTAATGCGCCTACTTTGAAATTTTGTCATGCTTTCCTTTGACATTTTCATCTTCTTTTATGAAGCTGTTTCTTATTAAAATATAGCTACTGTTGTTTATTTCCAATGCTAAAATTGCGCGACAGTGACATTCAAGTCGACACCTGGTCATTGCAGATATTGCTGCTGCCACCAAACAAATATATTCTAATTAAATGTATTTAAATTACCATCACATATCATAGTTTGGTGTCATCTTTTTTTTTCATTCAGATGTTGATGCTAGAATTTCTACCACACAATATTAATGTGCTCTTTGAGCCCATTGGAGGAAATCTCATAACTTCAGTGTAGTCCAACAACAGTTTACTAAGCACTGAAGGTCAGTACGGTAATCTTGTGTATCTTCTAATATTTTTGCACTGATCCTGTGAGAGGTATCTGGAATATTTATGACAGAAGATTTCAAATGGCGAACTGAGTCTTCCAAGGCTGAAGCGGTGATAAACATGTTGGAAATGTCACAATGCTTTGCTTTAAAAGTCATAAAACAAGTTAGAAGTAAACACAGACCACAACTTAGCTCCAGAAATTGTGGTATTGCTTTTTATCCCCGATAGCAGTGGTCGCCCATAGTGTGGCTTCTTGATAACTTCCGCTGGAGTTCAGTAGTGAGGGTTGGAGGTAACGGCAGTTTGACCATTGCCTTAAGGAGGATATTATTCAGTGTAGAATGTGCCTCTCTGGGTCGCCCTGTCTCAATGTAAGTTAGTTGAAATTCTCAATATACGACCCAATCTGCTCCTACTGGCCATTAAATATTGATGGAAAGCCTTCAGGTCTGAATATGAACCCACAGATTTTTTTATTATTATTATTATTATTATTACAATTTCTGCTCCCCCACCTCTGCCCTTGTTAGCATGCTGCTACTGTTAATCACGTCTTTACGCCTTTGGTCCAACATGATGGAAAAGCTTGATTTCAAACCACCATATTTATGTTTATTTACTGTGTCTGCCACAGATTGCTACAAAGAAATCTCACAGCAACAGTTGCACAAACACTGAGCATATTGCTGTTTTATGAAGTGTGTGTGGTAGAGGGTGGCTTCAGTTAGAATTGATCATTTTTATTTATAAAGATAAAATAGAACAACTTATGCAAGTTTGATTAAGGTGGCTTGTTGTCCGCTTATTATGTAAATTATGTTCAGAATAACCATTGCTTTTTACAGAGGAACTATAAAGTGCTTATGTGTATTTTAACAAGTAAATCAAGTTGGGTCTTGCCGTGTGAGTCGTGCAGTTCCTGTTTTATTTTGTAGGTCACTTCCCTTATGTGTCTCGTTGAGCTTTACTTCCTGTTTCTTCCTTGATTTTTCTGCCACGCCCTATTTTCTTACACCTGTGTCACTCTTCCCCTGGTGTATTTAGACAGTGGCCGTTTTTCAAAATGCGTACTTGTCCATACTTACGTTCTCGCGTACTCGTGAAACGTCATCAGGCGGAGACCTAGTACTCCTCCTTCATTATCGAGCCTGCATCAGACCAGACTTGTGTGGACTTGGGGAAGCCAAATAACCCATAATGCATTTTGCAACAGTGAGTGGAGATGTGACGTCAACAAGTACGCTAGCGTTCCAATCGCACTTTAGCCTCGGCGGGTTCTCGCTTTCCCGCAAGTCCGTACTTCCGAGTCCGACTTGCAGGTACATTCTCACCAAGTACACGAGTACAAGTTTGTGTACTTTGAATTGAGAAATGGCCAGTGTGTCCTCCCTTCGTCCTCGTCAGTTTGTGTGTTGATCGTCCTTGTGGTTCACCCTTGTTGATGACCTCCCTGTGCCTGTCACCTCGACTTCCTTTGGTTTGTTCTTTAGTTTGGTTTTTGTTTGGACTCTGCTCCTTTTTGATTGTTTTGTTCCTTTGGTTTATTAGATTTTCCCTGTATGTATACAGCGCCTTTAGTTTACTTATGCACAATGAAATGTAAATTTTTTCCACTATCCATTTGTCTGCATTTTGGGTCCGCTCTCATCATGACACATCATAAAATATAAATATAGAGAAGGCAGCCAACAAAGACGGTTAGTCATGATTTCATGGTTACATTTAGGTATTTGGTATTGTTATGATTATCTCGTCTGGACTTTCAGACACTTGAAAAACTCTCTCTGACATTTACAATGGGGAGTAAACATATTCCTGTTGACTAGTACCTTTGAAAAATGTACATAAAGTTATTGTTTGCAAATCTAAAAGTTTCTCATTCGTTTACTGCGAATCAACAGTGGATAAACTTAATTTTTTTTGGCTATCTTGTGTGCAAACAGCATGGATCGACACTCCTGGAAATCTCTTGAGGAAAAGAGTAGTTCTGCAATTTAAAAGTGTTTTTGTTGAGTTTCTGTCTTTTTGCCAGTCTCTGAACAAACCTGGCAGATTTGTATTTGTTGTTCAAACTTACCAACACCGCAGCATGCTGATACAAGTTCTCATCTGCCACAGTTAAAGTGTTTTCTGTAATTAGTTGAAGTGGACTACGTTTTTACCTTAGCTTACGTTTTGCAATCATTTATCCATTCACACTATCACACCAATGGGAACAGAGCTGTCGTGTAAGCTCCTAGCTAACATCTGGACCAACTTGGTGTTCAGTGTCTTGCCCTAAAACACTTTGACATGTGGACAGGGAGGAGTCAGGGATTGAACCACCAACCTTATAACTTAGACTACAGCACTGTCCAGGTGGTAGAGCAGGTCGTCTATGTCTGTGGAGTACAAAACTAAGTAATAGACACTTCATGAGTAATTAAGGTTATCATTAGTGACTAGTGAAGCAATATCACTTCCAGTTTAAATTTTTGTCCTCATTAGTCTTTTTTTTTTTTTTTTAATTATAAGATAGTTGCTGTAACGAGAGACAGGGAAATATATGGACTTAATAAGAGGAGGAAACTTGTTGCATAATTTTACCTTTATGTTAGAGATATGAACCTTTTTTCAATTCCAGTCATGCTTGAACATCTTCAAACTCACTGCAATCAACCACAGTAAAAATAAGAAGTTGGAAAATCACAACACTGAAGTCTTCTTTTTTCTTCGGCCTTGTTCTTCATAAGACTTGCAGACGTTGTGATTACTGATTGAAGCCACTGCACTGTGGTAACAAACCCCACCACTTAGGGTCCAGCTGTTTGCCTGCTGATCCTCACAGCCTTATTATCAACTCCTGGAGGTAACATGAAGAACACCCCTAGTTCTTGCAGCTTGCTATTAATTTTGTTTTAATACTACATGCCTTGCTCCTATTTAAGAGCTGTACCAAGCCTTTTTGTCTGCACACTGTTCCACCCACACTGTATGCCCTATTGGACCTCACCATGATCAGTCTGATGGGAACATATGCCCAGACAAATCCCCCGTAGCTTGACGGCGGGATATTCTCAGTGTTGATGGAGCTATTGATCATGCACACATTAAAATGATGTCGGCGGCAGTAAATGCCAATGGTGGAGAGGTCCATTAATCAGGAAATCAATGGCCTTGTCAATAAGCTACCCTGGCCCTGACAATAGATGACAGTCTGGAGGTGGAGCTTAGGGTTAGCTGAGCAGAAAGCTTCCCACTGCTGGAAGTTCAGTCCGGTCTCTCCACTGAAGCTCTGTCCACGTCCTCCACAACCCCCAGGCGTGACTTCATCATTTACTAAATCCTTTTAGGGACCGCTCAGCCCCACGACTCATTGAAGGCCGAGAGTGTTAGCAGGTCATGAGTCATGAACTGTTGGCATATGAGTTCAGTGTCAGCTTTCCTCCACTTAGGCCCCAGAGACACTCACTTCCATGACTGATAGGCACACATCAGCAGAAGAAGTAAAACATCAGCTGTGCATTACAGTTTAGTTCCTTTAGCAGTGGGAGGGCTCCACCTTTTCAAGTTCTGTTTGAGGGCATTTACTCTGGATTTCTCTGGCACTTATATATGTTAATGGCAGATACTCAAATCAAAAGAGTCACCAATAAGATTTTGTAGTTTAGTGGAGCCATTGTTTTTCTTTATCTCAGTTTCATAGCATGAACCCCCCAGCCACCACTAGTTGCACAACTACAGTGCTGACCATAGTCAAAATACACAATAAAACACGACACAACACAATAGTAAAGGAAGTGCACTGAGGACAGCTGAGTGGAGGACAAAAAAAAAAAAAAAGACTGAGGTGTAGGAAGTGACTGATGTGAGATGAGCTGTTTACAGATCTGTCTTGTCAAATGCACCATGTACTTATGAATTAAGTTCACTAAGAAATTTTAAACAGCATACAAACTGAAAGAGAGGCGAGCTCAAGAAAACCTACAAAACCAGACCAGAGTGGAGGCACGAGGCAGTGACCCACGGGACATGAGCCGTTTTCAGCTCTGTCTCTCGTCACATGCACCACGTACGTTACGAAATAAGTTCACCGTCCCCCTTTTCCACCATCAAGAACGGGTGCTAGGTCCGTGCTGGTGCTAGAGCTGGTGGTTGGTTCAGATCCAGTTCCTCCTATGAACCGGTTTGCTTTTCCACTGGCGAGGACCCAAGTTGGGGCTGCGTCACCGTAAAACGTCAGTACGTCGCCGCAGAGGGAGCCGATTCACAACAACCAGCCACTAGCAAGCTAGCTGCTGTTAACAAACTGCTGTTACCCTGTTACTATCAGCCTCGGCAAAAACGCATTATCCATAACGAGTACTCGTTTGAACCGAGTATCCGGCTCATCCCTAATATTTACACCTTTAGAGTAAATTTAGACTTTGGAGTACATCTGAGGTTTGAGGATTACATAAAGTGAAACACCAACCCACCAACAAGTTTTTCTTTATTTTTCTTCCAAACAACAGAAATATTCGGCAGAATACAAGTTTTGATTCTTATTTCCACACCAGGGGGCGAGAGGCTGTGCAGCTTAACGGATGGCAGCTTTGGTCATTTGGTCAGTCCAGCATCTTGGTTAGAGTATAGGTTCTCCACAGCTATTTGATTGAAATACCTTCTTGACTTTTCTTCTTATGCCAATAGATGCTGGCCTTCATGGTTTTGAATTTATTTATTTATTTCGATCAGACATGTATTTAAAAAATACAAAAAATATGTAAAACAAACTGATTTTTTTTTCTTGCAAAGACAAATGTAATGTACTCTTGCACTAAAATAAGTGATAGAGAAAAAGCTGCTTTGTTCCTGTCCATTATTTAATCAGGCTGCCTCACATATTTTCTGGATACCACTCCTCTGGCAAGAATATGAAAGGAATCTTTAATCACAGGAAGTATCATCAGTTCACATTACAGTCATTTCATTTTCAATTCAGGTGTTATTTTAATTTTTTTTAATGGACTCATCCCCATATTGGGCACTCAGAATATTCCTTTATGTTTCTATAACCAAATTCCAAATGGCCAGTTGAATCAAAGCACACAGCACCACTTCTAATGGCTTAAAATAGAACAAAGCTCTCACAGTTTTTATTATTAAAATCTAATCTGGGTCACTGGATGAAAAGACAAATGTACCTATAATGGAACTTTGTCAAATCCAACGTAGTAAAATCAAACTGAGTAGATGGACATGTGTTTAGTTCTAATGTCAAAGTGCCTGAATAGCACAACTAGAAAATTACAATGACACTCCACATTTGCCTGCAGGTTTCATGCTTTTCAATAGCATCTTTATAGTTGTCAAATAATTGCTGAGAGGGACTTGGCTTTTCTATTTTGAAACCATTCCTTTAGCCATCAAGCATTACATGAATGGCAGTGAAAGAACTCTCTGCTCATGTCTAGACCAGAAATTGGCAGGCAATCTGGCGTGAGCTCCCCTCTTTGTAAAGCCATCTTTTAGCACAAGCAGCAACTTGGAACATTCCTTTTTAGCAGTTTTTTCCCTCCTCTTTTTGATAAGTGAATTGAATTGCAAAGACCTGGATATAATTTGACTTTAGACATAACCAATTTATCTCACACCCTGGTGCAATCCGGGACTGTAATGAAAAGCCAAGCTGTGAGTGCGGATTGGCGTAGAGTGACACCTGCTTCAGTTGGTTCAAATGAGAAATGCCAAAAGAAAGGAAGAAAGTGTCAAATAGAAATGTGTCAGACATTTTACAGCTCTAATACTCCTGTAGGCTGGAGGGTTGAGGTTTCAGTCGAAGGCTCTTTCAAAGAGTGTGATGTGAGCTGCGCTGAGCACACACATACACAAACACAGGAGGCATTGCCTAACACCACCAGGCTTTCAGAGCGTGTGCTAATGTTGCTCTCATAGAGGCCGAAAGTTTGACTTCCTGTTTAGGAGAAAAATGACTTTTCTTTCACAATTTCAACAAAGTAAAAGAAGATTTCTAAACATACTACCAAAAAACATACTATTCATACTGTTTGACATTGTCCTTTATTCCCAAAAACAATTTCCCCCAGCTGTGTCTAATGTCTGGTAGAAAAATACTGCAGAGGTAAAGATCTATTTAAGTTTACCTCTCTGTTGTGTGTGATACTCTGGGGAGCTGGAAAAATGTCCAGCTGGAGTGTTTGTTAATGCTTTTTTCAGGCAAAGATCTGAGCTTGCAATTGACCAGTTTTCTATAAATCACAATGAACATTTAGCATTTCCATACACCTTCACCATGACATCTATTTGCAGGTCATACAAATGATAAAAAAAATGTCCAATAAGACATAGCAGATGATATCAGATGGTATATAAAGCAGATTTCTCATGCGTCCTTGAACATTAAACCCAACATGAAGACATACAGTCACTCAAAAACACAGTATTATGAAAAACAAGTGCAAGAAATGAGCAGCTACCGTGACTGTCACTAACATTCTTAAAAATCTAGTCCCTCCATTCACAAGTACAGTAATACAGTTTATCAACAACTCCAACAGTTTTGTTTTTTCCAGTGGGTGTGAATTGGTATCAGTGTCGCTCTTGTCAGAGTTTATCTTCCCCTCTTCACCTCCCTCTTCTCAGATTCTCTCAAATTTAACCTCAAAACAGAAAGTTTTCTTGATTACGCCAAATCACTGAAAGTCGTTATGGTTCAGGCCTCCCGGTGAGAGCAGCTGCTCGGCTGTCGCATTAATCCATGTTGCTTATGCAAATGTACACCCTTTTGAAAGGTTCTCCACAAATATGATGTTATTTAGACTGTCAATCATTGTTTATATAATTGCGCCATTATATGTTCTTGTGGAGTTTTGATGAATGATTCCTGGATCAACAAGGAGAATGTTAAGACTGACAGAGTCAAAGAAATTGTGTTCATGAAAAAAAAACTTTTTGTGCTTTGTAGAAAACCTCAAGATGTGGAATCAATAACCTTGAATTTAAACTGTTATCAGTCACGACTCTAATATATCTGTTCCCTCCATCAATAAGACATGGATTTAATGTCATTCAGGCCAAATCATTGGTCGAGACAGCGAGCTGTGCAGACACACTTTGTATACCATCTCTCTTTGTGTCGTAGATTGTATGATTCTTATGGAAGTGTAAAAATCTATGGTTAAAAATAGGAAGTGATCTGTTGGATGAGGGCCTCTCACTTTTTAGTCCAGTGTTATGTTAATAAAGCTAAGGTTTTCCAGTGATAAATGAGCCGACAACACAGCTCAGGAGAGGAGTTAACATGACGAGACAGGCGCTCCGGCATGCAGGTTCAATTGCTTTATTGATGAGGCAGGGGAAGCAGTCAACAGCTGATTGCAGGTTTAATTAAGTGGACTTGTCAAGGACACAAGCCTCAGCTTTGCTGAGTCGAGAGTATTGTCCACTTCCTGAAAATCTGATCATCACCACCCAGCATTCAGACTCCAAAATACTCTGGAGATCTGACTCAAGTTTCAGTTATCTCCTTTCTACTGTTTTGTAAAATCAGAGGAAGAAGAAACCTGCAGGACTGTTGGTTCAATGTCAGGACGCTGTTTGTATTTGTGTGGCTGTGTTTTTCACATTCTGCTATTCTGTTTGGACACGGTGAGGAGTGTCTTTGTTGCACTCTGGCTCAGGCTGTGTCATCATGCCTGTTTGATCAATATCTGATGTTACAAAATATATTTTTGATTTAAGAGTTACAAAGTGCACCGGCCGACCAGTCAGCTCGGTGGGTTACCTCAGCTGATTTGCACCAACAAACTCTTTTTTTCCTTTCAACTTGATGCCCACAAAGCCAAATATGAATCAGTGTTGCATTGTAAACATGATACAACACAACATTTGTACAGAATTAACAGGATTCAGAGGATAGTTTGAATCTTAAATTTTGAGTTTGGTATTGAATTAAGCTCCATAAAGGAGTTGCTCCTCATTGTTAATGTGTGATAATTAAAAGGTCTGGATCTTCAAAACCTGTATTAATGACAATTGATTACTGCCCATGTGCCTGTATGTGTGAGGTTGTTCCACTGTTGTTTTATTACCATCTTATCTTCCACTAAACTGAAAAGTTCAAAGTCATTGAACGTGTATAAAGACTTACTTAAAGCTGCAGAGGCTGGTTACCTAATAGTCCCCAGAGTCCTGTTGTTGACCAGCTTGACCCACACCAGACTCATCTTATTGTGATAACAGCAGTGATCAGAGCTGTGTTTCTGTTTCCTGCTGCGCTCCCTGAATGGGATCTTTGCCCGGAGGCAGACAAAGGTGCAGGAACTACCTCCTGCTAATGCTGCGTAGATTCATCATGTGTCTTTGGCAGGCTTTTACACGGGCTCCAAGGTTGCCATCCATTCTTTAAGACGCTACTTGTCGCTTTGATAGATGAGTTGCTGGCTGTTTGGTTGTCTGAGTCTTTGACTGTCACGCACTATATATCCATGACTTCATCCGGGCTGGCGTACTGGCCCTCCAGGTCACTGCAGGTGGTGGTTGTGGCAAAGCATTCGCCTTCAGCAGGATATCATCAACATGTTAGATCTTTAGTTCAGATAATCAACCAAAAGGTGCGTCTACAACCTTGTTGAGAAGTTTCACTGTTCCTTGGTCTTAGTATTTATTCTGGTCGTACAATGCTGAAAGAAAAGACAACAAACAACTACAAATAAAGACTCAAATTGCCATTATTTCCATACACGTTTTGGACAGATGATTGCACTTGTTAATCAAATAATCTGTGTTCATGTTCAGAAACTTCCTCCCATGTCTGCTGGAGTCAGTGTGCCGGGTCACCGTCACGACAGCCTGTTTGTAGGAGCACTGGATTAATGGTCTTTATGTACTGCAACTAATGGAGTGGGAGATCAGCGGCCAGTAAATGTGACTTACTCCAATCAAGTGTAAGGCTTTCTAAGCCTGACTGCTGCTTCCTCCAGAGCCATAAAAGCTGTTGTTTTATTTCCCCCTCTCATCACCCAGTGACCTGCCTGCACCGCCTGGTGTCAGTGTTGGGCATGGAGATTTACAGCAGAGGTCAGAGTACAGATGGATGTACAGTAGACGTGGAAGATAAAAGATGGGAGGAGATGGGAGGGGGAGGGGGAGGGAGGCCCATGTAGGGATTGCGAGGAAAACCAACTTACTTGTCGAGCGCCACTGGTTGCATGAATGCATAACTATGAATTATTGACGGCTTTCAACAGTGAAATTGTAATCGCATGTGGGGTCTTTTATCACCACTGGAAGGCAAGAGTCAAAACAGAGCAGTCACACGCAGCGTAGAGGAGGCGACGCCAGGCTTGTTGTGGTGTTGTTATTTTCAAGAAAGAGGAGGAGTGCTCGCTGAATGTAATGTTTGCTGCTGATGCCGAGCAGTGTCTCTCAGCGTGTGAATGTGTTTGCCCATGGTGCACCGCTTCCTTTTTATTAAGCACTTCAAATTAAGCAGCCCTCGATAGTAGTATCATTTACAAATTTAAGGCTGATTCACAGGCGCAGCATGAAGCCCCCGTTGAAGAATGAAAAAGCCGAGCGCTCGTTTGAGACAGAGATTGACTGTTGAACAACTGAAATAATTGTTGCCTCCATGGCCAGTACTGTCATCACTAATAATAGTGGGAGTGGCTCGTGTGCTGTGTGTGCGCTCTGACCAGATCCAGAGATTTTCAGTGACCACAGGATGGGATGCATGACAGTGTTTGCCATGTTTCAGTGAATGTCAGTAAGCATTATGGAAAATATGGGACTGTTTTGGACTTTTAACCAAGCATAAAGATTACTTCTCATGTAAGAGCCTCACAACAACTTGTATTGTTGAGAAATCTATATTGAAATCAGTCAGGTGAACACAGCAAAGGCAGAATATCGAGAGAAAGCTTTGTTCTGACTCAAAATCTGACTGACTTTTGCAGTTAAAAAAATCAGTATTTAGCAGGAAGAGATGTTTGGGAACTTTGAAATCCAAACTGATCCTCGATTAATGTCCTTAAATCCTCCTTCTCTTCAGAAACACTTACAGTCTGCCATAGTTATTGATACAGTAAGTAATTAGGAAGAACTACTTAAAGCAGTAATTCTACATTGCATTAATATTCATTTGAACACCAGTTATCGTCTGCCTTTTCTTTCAAGACGTGATCACAGTGCCGAAGACTTCTTACAACTTTAAGTTTTGCCCTTAACTTGAACTCGAGCGAGAAAAATCCTCGCGCGCCACACATGCACATCTCCAGGCAACGTGTGTCTCAAGCTACTTCAGAAGTGTCTTTTTTTTTTTCTTCCTGTCACACCAGAAGACAACGTAAATTTCTCCACTCCAACACTCGGGAGCTTTTTAAAGCTTCAATACATATTTTAATACAATCATGGGCGAGGCGCCACAGATAAATCCGTTTGTATAAGTCTGATAAAGTATCTGCTCCAGCTGTCAACCTATTTCCATGACAGTTGTGTAGTACCCAGGGCAAGCATTATATCATTCCAATCAATCAAATCTGACATGCTTTCACTCGAAATGAAGTCAAGTCCTTGAATGGCTTTGGTAATGTCATGGAAAACATGCACCGGTTTGGAAGTTAAGTGCGTGTTTAGCCTTTGAGGTGAAATCCTGCTTTTAGGAAACATTACGCTGTGTGTGGATTGTTGCTGATTTCAGGTTATTTTTCAGACTTTGGAGAAATCTGACAAAAACTGCAGGTTTAGTTGACATGTACCCTCATCTTCAGCTTTAACTTACTGCTGTTGAACTGCAGACATTTCACAACAGCTCGGTCTTACTACCTATTTCTAGTGTTGTAGTACTCTAGATTGATCTTGGTCTTGAGACCGGTCTTGAGACCATTTTTTTAAAGGTCTCAGTCTCGTCTCAGAATCAAAGGCATTTTTACTTGTTCTTGTCTCGGTTTTGGACAGGGTGGACTCAGATTTTTTGATCAAGACTGGTCAGAACTACTGTGATAAATGAGAAAAGTAAAATGCTGATGCTGCCTTGCTGGTGTCATGTGGTCTTTGTGACATGCCCCCTGTACACAGAGAGTGGATGAAGACGACTGGAGACGCTAGGAAAACTAGTTTTTGTTGCTGTTGCATTTATGTAAAAGCAAA
>OOFC01048872.1:22207-35984 GCA_900323345.1 Pseudochromis fuscus
TGTTTTGTTTTTTTTTTAAAAAAAAAATTAAATTAAAAAAAAAAAAAAAAAAAAAAAAGATACTGGTCATTTGGTTGTGTTTTGTTGTGATTTTTCTTGGATATATACAGTCTTGGTCTCGATACTTTCTAGTAGGGGTGGGCGATATGGCAAAAACAATTTTCTAAAAATAAAATCACGATCATGATTTTATCACAGTTCTTTTTTCACAATGATTTTTTTAGAGTTATTTGCACGTTTGACCATTCTTTCCCTATGTTAAACATATAGAACATAGAAAATGTATATAAATATGTAAAATTCAAAATTGCAAAAATAATAATAATAATAATAATAATAAGCCAAAGAAACTTTATGAACAGGTTTTGATTAATTTTTTCGTCATGTTGGCACGACCGAGTCTCTACAAACTTTGCAAATCACTTCGGGTGGGCCTTGTCGTCCGGGGAAAAGCCAAACCAAGTCCACACTATGGAGGTAGAGTTTTTTTCGGGACCAACTGTGGCTCGCTTTCTCTTTCTGGCATAGTCTGACCGCTATACAACCAAACAGAAAGGCAGGAGATCCCGGTGTGCACTGCGCGTAGTGTGCTGTGATTGGTTGGTCGGGCCCACATAAGCGTCCCTGTGCCCACATAGAATTAAATGTATAGAATGTGTCCTATACGTCCCCACGTTATCATCCTTCAAGATCTAATATCGTCATATCGCACACTACTACTTTCTAGCCTTAATAATGTCCTGGTCTTGGTTGATACGGTCTTGACTACAACACCACCTCTTTCCATTACAGATTGCAGTGAAATGCTTGTTTTCACTGCCGCCATAAACAATACGAGCCCCGTCTTCAGGGGTGGAGAGACGTCTCATTTGGAGACGTTTTGCATTGAAAGCCACATCTCCCCTTTATTGTTATGCACGCTAACAAAGACAAAATACACCTGCATTAATGCCCTCGGTCCTCCAAAGAGCTAATGAAGAAATTATTCATAAAGCCACTGATGATCTCTTTGCAGCGCTGTAAAAGTCAACAGATAGCTCATGTTAAACCAGGGGAGGTGCTGTTCCCGTTGACCTCCCAAGGCAGGGATTGATTGGCTGGCATTGTCACCAGACCTATACTCATCACAGATTAAACCTTGAGGTTGCACACGGGTAATTACCCAGGATCCTTAGTCATCAAGCTATGTAAATCTCTCGCCAGCTCATTAGCGGGGGTTTATTTGAAGAACACTTTTTCCTCCCCATCTTCTCTTTCCCCAGCTTCTCTGCCAAATTTTTGCACCTCTGCGCTAAGCTTTGCTGAGCTGTTTATTTCCCGCGTGTGAGAGAATGACAAAGTTGATGCACAAACTGTAAAACACCAACGAACACAAGCCAACAAATCAATCAAAACTCATCCTCTTCAAAGGAAGGTCGTAACATTGCTATGTAAAGATAAAAGTATTGCTAATATATATGCATCTTTGTGAGGGCAGCAGGAGAAATGTTGAAATCTTATTGAGAAATATCTTATTTCACTTTGCTCATGCGTCCGTATCATCTGCAGCACAAGTGTCTTGCCAATATTATCAACCTCAAATAATTATTCACCATTCTGTGTAAGGAAAGCTGCAGGCCTGGTGGAAATGACTGTATTGATGAGCACAGCAACACTATTGACTTTTCCAGTAAAGCAGGAATTAAAAAAGCAGCATTTCTGTAGTAGTCATGAGATCCAGCCCGTGTCAGTTTACCTTCACTCTTAATATTTCAGTGCAATTATACATCAGATTAAACAAGACAACCTTTTAAACCTCAAACTAACTCTCAGTCGCACTGCAGTAAGAGAAGTGAGAGGCATAAAACCCGATAAACCCATTTTTTTCAGTATATTCATTATAATTTATAAGTGACAGCTGCCTAGGTGACAACTAGATTTATTGTGATGCCTTTGGGAATGGATGAAAATCTGTTTAGATTAGAGACTGCAAACAGAGGCTAGAAAAGCTCAGTCAGAAAACTAAAGAAGTGAGTGAATTTCATCAAAGCCGTGGGTGGGGGGGAAAAAAGCTCAGGAATATTTGCAAAGATAAATGCAGCTGAGATTACATCAGCCTCAAACTTTCCTAAATGAACAAAACATATTGTCATGAATATAGAACAAAAATACAAACCTTTCATTTCAGTTGTGAACTTGTGTTTTCAGTGAAGTTTAAAACACCAAGAAAAATACATTTTAATATAATCCTACATGTATTCTATATGTGGCTTCATCGTGCCAACAAATATTTTACACCATGCAAAAGAAGCAAACTCACACACCTCGGCCAGTCGTCTTGAAATGTGGATGGACAGACATCATGAATGTTGAATAAAGTTGCCCACCTGTCTGGCTCAGAGCTGTTGCGTTTAATGTCAGAGCAGCGAGCGCTAGTGGACAGACGAACCCCCGAGAGTTCATGAAAGAGGCAGCCGGAGCAGCAGCTCATTTCACATGCAGCGCCTGCCGAGGGGAGGCTAACGCCCCATATGCACACCAAGCCAGAGTCATTATGGAAATACATTTTGTCTGTGCTGGCTGCATTTTTATGTAGCAAGACAAAAATTTACATTTTATATTCTCTCTCTCCCTCTCTGTTTAGAAGCCTCTAGAGATGATCTTTGTGCCGCGTGTGTGTGAATGTGTTGTCATTATATCCTCCCCCCAGCATGTTGTGACTGCATGCGTAAACACACAGCCGCCGTGCCTTTTTGCTTCACTGAGTGTGTGTGTGTGTGTGTTAATGCAGCCTGTGTGATTGTGCATGTATGAGTTTATGAATGAAGGAGTAATGGAGTGCACTTGAATATAGCAGAGTGTGAGTTTGCAGATGTGTGCGTGCATACTTGCTGGGTGTTTGGGGATTTTGACTTATACATTTACTTAGAAACTAAATATTTTCTTCTGCATACTGTAGCATGGTAGGATGGAGACCGCGCTGCTCTGTGGTCCTGTTAGCTGAGAGTGAATGGTTATTTGTTAGCACTTTGACTCATTGTTGAGACTTTGTAGCTTTGAGTCACAGTGAATGCTAGTAACTGGCAGTGCTGTTGAGGCTTTGTTTCAGTCGTCAGCAGTACGGTTTCATAGCCCAGTGAAGAAATCTGACAGTGGAGATTATTTTAATTTCAACTTTAAGAAAATGCCACTGTTTTTTTGTGGTTCTGTGTCTCACTTCTTACACTTCCTGGACCCAAACTTAAAAGCACAAACAAAAACCGAGAAGAAAGACACCAACCATGAGACATGCTATACATAGGCTTGAGTACTGAAATTCAGTTCCAAGTGGGAACCGAATTAAATTTAGTGAGTACCGGGTACCCATGAAAAAAAATATAATTTCGGTTCCACTTATCGGTTCCTAGTTGCGCTCATTTTACATATCGGCTGCATACGGACTTTAGATATCTGCCAGGACCTGTCTGTTACGTATCTAACATGTCATGTGACGCCACATGGCAACAGGAAATGGACCGGGGAAAGCGGTCAATGTTGTGGTTTCATTTTTGTAGAGAGAGCAACGAATGTGGAAAATACAACACGTGTGGGAAATTAATAAGCTGCAAGACAGGTTGCACTTGTTAAATATACATTTGGCTTCCTGTTTTTTGAAATCGAAAGAAGGAACCGTTAGGAACTGGAATTGATAAGCAGAACCAAAATGGGAATCGGATTCATAAACATCCTAACGATACTCATCCCTAGCTGCACACTGTAGAGATTTAATTTTGAGTGCACATATTATTTCTAAGAATTAATAAGTTAATAGAAGGTCAAATATAAGCTGTAATTAATATTCATAAAAACAGTTCATGTGTTAAATATGTAATTAAACAGAGGACTGAATTTTTAGTTCATTAAGTTTGGAGTATGTTTAAAGTGGACTTCAGTTCCCATGATGCTGTAGGAGCACATGTGAAGTGATGACGTCTGGGATTTGTTGTTGTTAGCAACCAAAATATGAGCACACGCTGTATGTATAAGTTTCTTTTTATAATTCACTAAAGTCCATCTGATTTGAACCAGTGGTCTCACTTCATCTTTTTTTTTAGTTTTGAGCTGAATCTTCAATAAACACTCTGTGATTTCAGCAGCAAATCAGTTATTTATTTTGAAATGATTGTAATTTTGGCTTCGTTTTCTATGAAATGTTTGCAGTTTGCATTTTTCATTAATTGGACAAATTTGACCGTTGCTGCTCCGTCTGAGCGGTTTGTGAAGCTCGACTGTCCTTCAACAATTGGTGGTGTCTGCGACTGAAGACATTTATTTTCCCCCCAGCCTATCAGGCCGCCACTGGCCTCAGCCTCCTGTAATTGTGCTGACCACAGGACATGTTGCTGAAAAATGCACAGGCTGCAAGTGGGAAGGGAAAAAAAAGGGAAGTGAATAGGATGTCTGCAGGATGCATAGATCTACAGAAACCACAATGAGACGTGTTAGGCAGAAATGTAGTGAGGTGCTTTCATGGATTCTGCTTCTTGTGCACGAAGCTCAAAATGCGAGTGTTACGGTCAGTACACTGGTCATAAACTAATCCAGTGACTCTTAATACAGGATATTACAAGTCCAGAGATCAAGCTGGACGTCCACCTCCTGCCCGAATCTTCTCTATCAAAACAGTTAAGTTCTCCAAATTCAAACACACCTTTTTTTTCTGCCAGATTTGGGCACCTGTGCAAGAAGTTTGAGCGCAGTAGCATTAAGCTGTGAAAGCTGTCCTTTCATACCGAGTTTAAACTGATAATGAATGCTCCTGTGGCAGACAGTAATGAGCTGTCAGCTGTATTTAGTCAGGATTTTAAAAAGACGAGCCTGCTGGTTTGCTACTGGAGTGCTGTTTGAATGGACAGATGGCAAGATTTGACTTTTCTTTTAGTGTTATATATTTGTACAAGCTAATCGTGCTTATTTCTTTGTCTAATGGCTTGTTAGGTGTTTCTTCCTTTCTCTGTGCATTAAAAAAAACCCAGCCAATTCTCCTATTATTTTTGACTGGCAGCCTTCATTATGGATGTAATGTCATTGCACTGAACCCTAAGATAGTGTGATTTAAGGGGAGAACAAGAACACGGTGCTGAGCAAATGTTTCTTTGTTTAATTTGGCACTACGTTGTATATTACCGTATGTTGCGGACTATAGTCGCTACTTTTTTCAGACGCTTTGAACCCTGCGACTTAAGATATTCCTTTAATAATCCTTTAATAATGGAATATCTTAAGTCACACCGGTGCGGCTCATGTATCGGCGGCACGAAGCTCGTTAGCTTTTTACAAACTAGCAAGCTCCGTGCCGCCGATACATTTAGCCTCGTCACATCAGACCCGGTCAGAGTGGACCACATGAAACTGTTTGAATAAATTCAATCATGGCTTATAGACAGGTGCGCTCAATAGTCCAGAAAATACGGTATATGTTTGTCTTACCACATTTTCCACTGCCATTACAATTTGAACAGTTTCAGCATCCTGAATAAAGCAAAACAGAAACAGATCCGTGATGTTTGCAGCTGCTGTTTTCGTTGGCCACTGTGCCTCTGCTGACACGAGCTGTTTGCTAACCACCTGGGCCGTACACCTTTGACTTTCAGAGCCAAAGGCTGCATAAAGACAACAAAACCACAGACCAAATGTCACATGTAAATATCAAAATCCACTTAAAAAGCGCTTTGGAAAAAAAAAAATCCACCAATACTTTTCAAGCCAGGAAAACACTGACAAAACAATGAGCTGTGAGTCCCAGGCAGTGAGCTCTGCCTGGGAGTTAGCGGGGGAGAGCATGCTAATGAAAATGATATAAGGGTCACGACGTGGAGCAGCCCTCCTTTCTGCACACATCTATGCGACTATAATCCCGGCACAAATCAAATCCCACCGCCATACTGAACCTGGATAATTGCAGACAGAGGTCTGATAAGCTCTTGTAATGGAACTCTGTCAATCAATTCATGCCATATACCCTCTCTCTCTTGGGTGTTTGCTCAAATTGAATGAAGAAATTCAGCAGCCACTGACATTTAGGTCTACTGCACTGCTGATTGTGGGAAGAATGTTCTGGTTTAATTTCATTAACTGAGAGAAAGTAAAAGCAAATTTGCCGTAAGAAAAGCAATTATGACGTTGCTGACTGGAGCTTTTATGCTGTGAAAAGGTTTCTCCTCTCATTGTCTGATAGAGTGGAAAAGAGATCCCACAATATACTGCATGAGGCTTTATAGCAAAACACACATCTGACTGTGGAAAAATGATTTGGCCTCAAAGTCACTGTGATCCAAACAGAGCGATTTTAAGATAACGCTCCAATTCATCACTTGTTATTTATGTGGTTTGAGACTTTTATTCAGTCTTGTCCAGGAAACAAGCTTTGTGGGGGGTGAGCCTGGTCATAGTTCAACAACAGGAGGTGTCTGTGATACAACCTTTAAGAGACAGAATTAAGCACATATCTTAGTTTTTAATGATACAAATATTGGAAGAGTAGTTAAAAGTTATATATTACATTAATTTATTTAATATAGCTGCTCCCTTATGGAAATTAGCAGTTGCTCATCATTTGTAACCACAGCAGCACTAATCAAACTGAATTGTCATCCATTTCCATAAGCTATTAAATAATTGAATATCTGACATATGCATGTGTGTGGATGATTAAATGTGATTAGGGAGAAATGACTGGGGAGATAGAAAGTGATCCAAACGCAGGCATATTTATTTATAGCTTTTAAATGGCTGGGGAGATTTTAAGACACTAAAATGGGAAGATTTTGAATAGGTTGTATCCATTTTGTAGTTTTGTCTGTGGTATGTGACCCTTTGTAAGGATTACCATTATTCCCAATGAGAAATGACAGCACATAGTGTCTCCTAATGAAAACAGATGAACTGTGAATAGCGACCTGTGGCACAGCTGCTCCAAGTTGAGCAACAGTAATCATGTCCCTGATTCCTTGATTTTACAGAAGGGGAAGGAAACACAATCAGAGTGAGACACCTGAGCAGTATCACACATTATGAATCAACCAGTAGCTGGTTATCTGGAAACCAGATGCAGAAACCAGGGAGGCAACAGTGAGCATTTCACAACTGGGTTTATTGGAAAGCTGCTGTTAGACCAGCTTTGACCAAATGTGTATCACCGAGGAGGAATTTTATTAGAGTTTGCACAATGTAGGAAATGGTGTTAGATTATTGTCTTTCACTAAATGTTTGCAGTAAAATCTGAAGAAGTCCAAGAACTGTGAACAATAAATAGCCACAACATAAGACGTGACTGTAGGTCAGAAATTAAATGACACCGTCTTTAAAGTCAGACATCTTAGAGTCCATTTGCTTACCTGTTGTTACTGTGCAGCTTCTGAATGTTTGCTTGTGTTTAAATGACCCAATCAGGTGATATCTTCCAGTTAAGGCTGAGATGGTAGGGCTGTTTTCACACAATGAGATTTCACCATACACCAATAGGAAGACAGCACTCCCTCGCTATATCGTGCTTCGACTTTCGTGGCTTCACTATATATCTAAAGACATATTACAGGTCTTTTTATTTCTGGTACATGTTTCCTCAGTTGATTTCATACATGAGACGCTGTTGGTGGATGGGAGCGATCACTGTACTCCTTTTGGAAACCATGACATGAAACCACTCCCGCAATCAACAATGAACGAGATCGCAAATATTGGGGGTTTTTTTTACGTGTTGTGGATGTCCGAGAAAACTGTGAAAAACCCTCTGCTTCTTGGATTTATCCAGTTATAGAGTCAAAGTCATGTGATAAAGCTGTGGACTGCCACAGATAGCAACGATAAGCTCGTCCTCCATTTCTGCTCCTCAGTGAGGTCGGTGAAGGTCTGTTTGTGTCACCTGCTGCAAATTTGTGTCTGTGCATTCACTTATTATGTGACTGCATCATGCAAGAGAGTTGCAGTTTGACAGGAGCAATCAGTGGTTTGCAGTCTGAGGAAAACTACCAGCTTGTTGTGAGGTTGTGGGGATCATTACTTTGTGTTTTGGTCTTTATTTAAAAGATTGTTATTTATACCTTATAGCATCTTCTCACGGTGCTTACTTTGCATGTTTCCCCTTACTTCTAGGAAATGTCATTTGCAGCTGGTTGCAGCTCCTACACACACACACACACACACACACACCACAAAAACTAAAGAAAACCATACTGTTGGAAGATCTACACCTTCAAAACACAACAAGACATTATTGCAAGGGTTGGTTACAGTGCTCGTTGTTCTCTATTGGTCAAAAAAAAACAAATGTATAGTCACAAGTATGGTTGCAAAATTCCAGAACTTTTCAAGGTTGGAAACTTTCCATGCAAATTAATGTGAATTTATGGGAATTAACAGGAATTTATGGGAATAAAACAGAAATTTACAAAATTGAAAGTTGGCCCTCAACAGGGAACTTAAATATAGTTGGGAAAATATATTGTAACATAATCTTTTCTAAAACAACCAGATTTAGTGCAAGTACACTCTTCAATCATTTGAGGCCACGCCCCCTGCATGCACTGTGCACTCCTCCATCACATGCACAGATAATTGTTTAAACCCTGGAGGCCACACAAGAATACTGAAGCCACACAGTTGAGCCTGTGGATTATATAAAGTCAAGTAAGTTTTTTTTTATAATATCATGGGGTAAATATATTTGATCTATAATGGTATTACTGTTTAACTTGCAAAAATTAGATAAAAATGTATTCATACAGTAGCTAGCTGGTAAGTTAGGTGCTAAATGTAAGCTAGTTTTCATTTCATTGACCATTTATGAGGTTAGCTTATTATAGCTCCCTCAGATGTGATGCTGTTTCTTCTGACTCCTGTAAGATGGTTTTCTGTAACCAGACAAGAATTTATACATCAACTGTAAAATATTTTGAAGACAATCCCACTTGTTTAGCCAAATATATTTCTGTTCATGCCATTGCACAAGTGTTTTTACAAGCTTTTTTGTTACTTGTACCACGATACAGTTTGCTTTAATTACCCCCAATTTCCAGTTAATTTCTATAAATTCCCAAAAGTTCCCATAATTCCCATAGAAAATTCCCCAGCTTAATTTCCCATGGAAAGTTTCCGGACATTTACCGGAACTTTTCCACCCCTTTGCAGCCCTGACCACAAGTAATAAAATGACATCAGCACATACAAAGGGTAAAATGTGGGGTTCAAATGGTCAGTAACTTCATTTCTCCCATTAAATCACAGAACAGCATAGACACTTTAAATGCCTTGTATGTTATTGTGCTTTAACCAAAAATCTCTACCATCACCAGAGCATTCAGGAATTGGTATTCAGATTTTAAAGTCTCATTAGTATTCAATAAATCCTTCAATAGATGCCCTTTAAGTCGGTTTGCTGAGGAAAATATTAAGCTGATTCAACTATGTAAAGACAACTCACCTTTGCTAGAAACTGAGCATTGACTTGAATCTGCAGCATCTTAATTTTCACTCCAGCACTTCTTAAACCAACCCCTGTATTACCCCCTGTGACCACTGTCTGCACACACACACACACACACACACACACACAGTCTTTTTACTTCTGAAAATATTAGCAATTGTAAGAAAACAGGCTAGTGCACTTTAAACAGATCCGCAACAAAACTGTGAAGTAAGATGAGAAGTAAAAACTACAGACAGAGTGGAGGAAAATCAATCGTGGCCTTTATATCCACAGCTTCAACTCCAAAGTATCCTGCTGCTTGAGTGCCATGGGCCGTTCTCTTTTCTTCCCGTGAACATGCCCCCTCCGAGGTGGTAGAATAGTCTAACTGCATGGTAGAGGTCAAAACCTACCCACCTGTCTTTCTGTCAGAGTCACAACAACTCAGGCAACTCTCACTGGTCCAGGAGAACATTGTGGTTCAGACCATGTTAGTCATACAGGTAGCTATCAGCACACACAGGTGCAAGAGGGACCAGGAACCTGTGAATGGCTCCCTGTGGTTGCACTGTTCCCAGGGAAAAGGCTTTACCCCGACTGTGTCATGTCACAACCAACAGTTGCAGAAATACTTTTAGATGTGGAAAAAAAATAAATAAATCCTGGACTCAACGAGTGATGCATAGAGATATAATGTTTATTACTGCATTGCTGCAATAATTTAAAAATACTTCATATACAATGGGGAAAAAACATTGAGTGATTTGTGTAATTATCCTGAGCAAAGGTCCCTGCATTTACAGTGCGTTTTACAACATATGCTATTGTGTTGTAACCAGATAGGAAGACATGCACACACTGTTTAAAATCCTCTCAGCATTGTACATCCTCTTATTCTATAGTGGTCACATCGAAGGTCAGGTTAGCTAAATATTAAACAGACCTCCATGACCCGAGCATCAATACTGCAATGAATACATCCTAGTTGGAAGTCTTCTCCCACCTCCACTCTGAGCCACGAGCATCACATCAGTTTCCTAAAGGTATTTAGAGCAGTGACATACATCAACTTCAAATTAAGAAAATAAAAGCATGTCTATAAAAAAATGACCTTAGTTACAGACCTTAGAGTAATTCTTGATTTCATAGAGTTTCTCCCCAAATACAAACTTGAAAGTCAGAATATCTTATTGGGAAACAAACAAAACAAAGCACTACACCCACACTGGGCCCCTTGGGATCTATAGAGACACTGGGTGTGTTCACATGGACCACTTGATCAGAATGAAAGTGCTCCATGTAAACACATTCAGAATGAAAATTACTAATATTATATATGAGTTGAAAAATGAGCGATCACGGTGGTTTGTTTACAAACAGGAGAATTTCTTCTTCTACAGCAAATTACAGGTAGATTTAACCAGTTGGACGATTTGGCGCATGTCTGAAAATTTGTATTCAGATCAGATTGAGATGCATGAGCACGCATATCCGAATCGGACGTTTTAATCTCTGATCTGCATGAATTTAACCTGATTGTGAAAAAATTGCTCATGTAACTGCAGCTACTGAGAAGTGTAATCCCTCACAGCTGACCACTAATTCTATCAATATGACAGGCAAACAAAATAATTGGACGTCTGCGGGAACTGAAAGATAAAGACAAAACCTTTAGGACTCACAGCACTGAAAATAAACATTCACACAAAGACACAGCTCATCAGGTGCAGGTGGAGACTTGCTGGCATCACAACCGAGCAGGAAACACCAACCTCCTCGTGGAGCCTCCTTATCAGTCGGGCTGATTACCACCACCACAGGTGTGTCCAATAGCTCCTGATGAGCAGGAGTGAGTCAAGCCTGTAACCAACATCCTCCAGCAATAAACAGGTCTGGATAAGTCAGCAGTGTTTACTGTGGACAACACCAGCTTCAGACATTGTACATTTTTAAAGGAGCATTAACATAAAAAAAGGCTGAACAACCTGCTTTGTCTTTTGATTGCAGTTCAGCAGATTTTTGTTGTTGCTTTAATTTTTAATCGTGGTGCGGGGAACCTGCAGTGTGTGCCGAGTGGACTTTTAGCTTTATGTAATAAAACAACAGCAGAGTATTTCTCAGGGGTAAACAGGAATAAAGGCCCAGTGAGAGGCCCCCGGGGCCGAACTCTGCCAGGTCGCCGGTCTCAGCATGGGCCTCCCTCGCCAAGCCTGTCTCATTAGTAACGCAGGGAAATGTCACAGGATGGCTAGCTGGGTAAAAGAGGTTGACCCAGCTCCACAGTGGTACCGTTGTGGGAATGTGCAGCGGGAGAAAGTAACGGCGAGAGCTTTGAACATTGTTTCACACTCTGTTGAAGTAGCCAAGTGTGTGGCTTTTGTCTGTTGATGCTCAGATGAAGCAGTGCACCGCAGCATCGGTCATACGGCTCTTTCTGCTCAGAGTTGCGCATTGCCGGAGATGTCAGTCAGCGGTGCTTCTGTGGGGCTGAGAGGGATAAGGAAGAACTAAAGGCTGCTGGACAAAAAAAAAAAGTCTCGGGTCTTTCTCAAGGAAATATTGCATCACTATTTCTCTCTTCTAATTGTGCTTCGTGAAACACAATGAGGGGAGATGAGAATTCAAAGAGGTCCGTGGCGAAAGATGAGAGAATGATAAAGCGATGCTCGGTAGATTTTGACAGAGGTGGAAATGAGATGCAGTGAGACCGGGACAAAGACGAACCTCTGGGGAGACGCAGCAAGAAACTTTAATGAATTTTTACTTTGTACAGCCGTCTGTTGCATCTCTCATGTCGCTTGACAGACACACTGGTCATTGTTTTGAGTGAATTCTTGCAACCTTGCATACTAACAGGCAGGAAGTGGAAGTCCTGTTTCCACACAGTTAAACTTGATTGAACCACTGAGTCTTCTAGTATTGTTTACTGGGTATTAATACTGTGCAACGGACCTATTGAGCAATAAGTGCTCCATACTTTGAGTGTGAAGCAGTGAATAACAGACAGTACAGAACAATACCTGAATGGTATAAGGTCACGATTGCTTTAATGAAACCGATACCACAGCTGAAAGGTTTACCCTCACACACAATTACCAGACATCCAATTTTGAAACTGTTCTGTTTGAAATACTATGCAGGTAATATTATGATACTCTAATGGTAATTAAGCCTCTTGTGTTTCCCTACTTTGGTGATAAATGTCAAACTGCTCATCTTTATTTAAAAAAAAAAAATGCAGCTATGAGGTAAATCCGTCTACTTCCTGTAATAAAAATGTCTTAACACAAATCTAATGCTTTTCTATTAATCAGCAAATTTAATGTAGGGCCAAGCACATGACACAACATTATCCTCAGGTCTAGTTTGTGACAGTGTTTTCTAAAAATATTAATTTTTATTGTGCACTGTTTTTGAATTTCTTGAAAATTGCAATATATATAAAAAATTATTGTTATTCCAAAAATATTCAAGCATGACGAGGTTTGTCAGTGGAGTAAAATGGTAAAAAATGATAAATGAAGTACATTTATATAGCGCTTTCATGACTTAAGCTAGGTCCCAAAGCGCTTTACAAGGCAACTCATTCACCCACTCACACACCAATGGCTACAGAGCTGCCATGAAAGGCACTAGCCACCATTAGGAGCAACTTAGGGTTCAGTGTCTTGCCCAAGGACACTTTGACATGTGGACAGGAGGAGCAGGGGATTAAACCCACAACCTTATGATTCACAGGCGCTCTACCACCTGAGCCACAGCCGAAAAAAATGATGAATAAAACTCTTAAATAAAAATAAACCAAAACTATTATAAACCAATTCAATAGACATGTGAATAACTGTTTGTCCATTAGATACATCTGTATATGAATTACTTACTTTCTGATATTACACTATACTGATCCATTCACTCTGTTTTTTTCTCCTTTTCTGTTTGCTTATCTCTCCACTGACCTTTCCTAAAGTGGGTATCACCACACAGCTTACCTCTCTGACTGTGACCTTTCACCCTTATCCCCCTCTGTATTCACAGTACTCGGGAGGAAGCTGCAATTTTCCAGTGAACCGTTAAATAACAAATATCTGGCTCAGTAATTGATTTAACTTTCATAAAATTATTGCCACAGAAAATGGAAGTAAACTATATGCTTGAGGTTCTGATTTAGAAAAATAAGGAATAACTGGAACTGATGCTTGGCTCCATATTGAAAACATGAAGATGCCAAATATATTTGACTGACTGTTGATAGATGCTACTCCCTTTGCTGCTACTCTATAGACGTGGTGAAGGACATAAAGCCAGCTTCAAAGGACAAAGGCCTCAGATAAAAAAAAAAAAAAGCATAAATCC